>JANRGW010049335.1:0-24172 GCA_024733675.1 Psilopsiagon aymara
TCTTTCTTTCTTTCCTTCTTTCCTTCTTTCCTTCTTTCCTTCTTTCCTTCTTTTCTTTCTTTTCTCCTTCTTCCTCCCTTCCTCCCTTCCTCCCTTCCTTCCTTCCTTCCTTCCTTCCTTCCTTCCTTCCTTCCTTCCTTCCATCTTTCTTATTCTCTCTCTTTCTCTTACACTCTTTTTTTCTTCTCTTTCTTTCTTGCACTCTTTTTTTCTCTGTTTCCAGGCTTTCATTAATGGCAGGTTTGATGATACTTCTGAATGACACACAATCACAGTACACTATCAAAACTGTTGCATTTTTCACATAACTTCTCCTGAAAGTTCAGTATTTGTGCTGCAAGTACCATGCTCCTTACTGCTCTTTAATAGCTTATATGAATTACAGGTTGCTTTGTAATAAAGTTTCTCCTTGCCAGTTGCACTCCATCCTGAGTGAAGAAATACTACAAGCTGATCAAATGCGTATTTGCCTGTTCTTTCGAGGCCAGTTAAGTTAGGAAAGAGATTTTCCAACTCAGATACATTGTTAAAAAGTGATATCTGAAAATTACCAACACTAAGGGGATAAAAGAACATGTACAGAAATTTCTTTCTAACTTCACAGAGAGACCCTCTCATAGCAATGTATAAAATAGTCTCTGTTTTCTAAACTGAGCTTACATTGCCACAGACACCTGGAAGAACTTCTGTAAGTAGCAGCAACTCAGACTTCATGAGAAATACTGTTTGTGAGAGAAATCGGAGAAAACTATTCAACAAAGCAACAATTACTTAACCAAAAGATCAAGTAAATAACTTTTCTCTGGCAGAGAGATTAATTAATCAGGAGATTTACATGAACAGATTGGAATGGGAAAAGTATGCTATAATATGGGACTGTAAAATGAAAATTCTCCCTCTCCAGTGGTAATGAGCCTTTTGTGGCACATTACTAAAAAACAATCTATGCTGAAATGTCAGAAGTATGTCAGAGAAAGAAACAGTATTCAGTGAGGTATGAAAGGGAATGCATTTTCAGAAACTAATTCAGATAACCTTTGAGAGTAACCATTCTGTTAGAGAAACGCAATTCCTCTTCTGAGTTAGCTTTATTTCAAGTACAGGGTATAATAATGGCGTTTTACACCATATGATTGCATACCCCAAGACATGTTCACATAGGTCCAAAAATGTTTGAAAAGTGTATACTAATTATTCTTTCTTCTCCACAGACCCCAAAGCAGCAGCCACGGAGTTAACAGTGATGGTATCTTTTTAGCCTCTCTGTCCCCCATATTGAGAAAACTATTATGAAATCTAATATCAAAAAGATAGAAAAAAACTTGCCTAAGATGGCAAGACATTGGAACAGCTAGGAATTAAAAACATGTCTCTATCTTGACCACAGAATCATCCTTACTTATTAAGACCATGGAACTTACATGGTTGAACTGCCAAAGTAGACCAGAGAGAATAATTTTATTCTGCAAAGAGCATCTATGCTCCCTACCATGGCAATTACATTTTGAAGTGGAATGGGTCACTGGAGCCTAATCTTTTTCAAGAAAGGTGTGCAGCAGGATGCTACTGATTCAAGTCATACATTGACAAAGGTGGGATTAGAGGAAAGATAAACTTGGGCATTATTTATATGTAGAACTGTATATAATTAGAAAGAGTTTGTATGTTCAGTGGAAGGGGATAGGAATCCATCCAATTAATTATACACTACTTGGGAAAGCAGAGTCCCTTAGAACTAAATGTTATGAAAAAGGAGAGCTGGTCAATGCAGGTCTGCAAGTATTTCCCAGCTTCCCAAAAACTCAATTCAGCAATCTCTCCTGCAATATTTACCTCTTCAGTGCTGGTATTTGATGTTAGTTTCAAGCTCATGGACCTGGTTCCTTATTTTTCTCATTTGAGGTATAAGCCTTTTCCCATCCAGTCATTTTTCTACCCAACCACCTACAAGATCCTATAGTACGGGATCTGATTTTTGTCAACTATTTATTATAATGAATATTTATCCTTTCAATAACATCAAGGATGTTAGTGAGACTTTGCAGACAAACCAGGTGGATCTCTGCTAGAAGAAGTTACATATAATCAGAAATTACAGTTTGACATAATATAATAAAAATCATACTGAGGTTTTGGAAAAAGAAAGCAAAAGCCAAATAATAACCTGAGAGAAATGTGTCAAAGTGACAAGGTACATTAAAACATCCTTAATTTTGCAAAAGAATATTTTTTTTTTAAAGATATTAACCCTTACTACCAATTACTTAGCAATTCAAAAGTATTTCCTACTTGCATTATAGTTCATGTTTGTAGTCTCAATAATCTTTACTCTTAGTTTACCATAATTTCTATGATAAATAATGAGCCCTAATTTAAGAAAACTCTCACTCTCAACACCCATGAAGGCAGCCTTCCCTCTAACCTGTGTTCTCTCTTATATTTTAGTGAAGCTGTTTATCCTCTATTATTTCATCTATCTGTACATAGTATTCCATGACAATGGAAGCAAAAGAGTAGAAGCAAACATGATGCTTCATTTGGTATATAGCACTTGATATAACAGACTTTTTCACCATATCCTTCTTAAAAATTCTTGTATTCATCCCAACTACATAATTCAAGCAGAGAGTGAAACTGATGTTCAAGATAAGTATGTAGTATAATGATATATTATTTGTATTTTGCTATATTCTATTTATTGGGATTTTGCTGTGCACTAGTGGAAGCCTTTTTCCCTTCTTCAGTTTAAAAAAATTGCCAATTTTAAAATAAATCACATAAAAAATTAATTTTTAAAATTGAAATATTAGAAAAAGGTCAAATAGGACATTTTCCTTTCCCCACCTTGCCTCCCCTTGTTAGGCAAATGCTTATCAGAATTATCCTAAATTCCTGTAAAGTTTCAAAGCATCTTCTAAAAAGAAGGTTCATCAAATTCATAGAATCAAGGAATCATAGAATAGTTAGGGTTGCAAAAGAACCTTAAGTTCCAACCTCCCTGCCATGGGCAGGGACACCTCCCACTAAACCATGCCACCCAAGTCTGTCCAATCCAGCCTTGAACAGCTCCAGGGATGGAGCTTTTGCAACTTCCCTGGGGAACACATTCCAGCACCTCACCACCCTCACAGTAAAGAACTTCTTACTTACATCCAATCTAAACTTCCCCTGCATAAGTTTGAACCCATTACACCTTGTCCTGCCACTACAGTCCCTATATGAATAGTCTCTCCCCAGCATCCCTATAGGCCCCCTTCAGATACTGGAAGGCTGCTATGAGGCCTCCACCTAGCCTTCTCTTCTCCAGGCTTAACAGCCCCAGCTTTCTGAGCTTGTCTTCATGCAGGAGGTGCTACAGACCCCTGATCATTCTCGTGGCCCTCCCTGGACTTGTTTCAACAGTTCTATTTTCTTTTTATGTGAGGAACACCAAAACTGCACACAGTACTCTAAGTGAGGTCTCACAAGAACCCCTCAAACCTTTATCTCTAGATATGAACTTTTGAGAGGAAGCACCATTAGCCAGTGCAAAACACAGATAATGCTAAAAAATGCTTATATATTGTGAAATCTTCATATTCCTGAAGTTTGTTGTAAAAAATATTATTGTTTTTAAGCCAAATATCTGAAAGAATAAACAGAAAATATTCTATTCATATATATCTTAACAAAGCCATAAGTGCACACAAAATACTTTTCGGAGTATCTTAAAGACAATACACAGTTAAGTTAATGTTATAAATCTGTTCATAATGCATACTGCTTTGTATTTTGTTTTAAAAGACATATGGTTTCCTTATTGAATGGGACAAATTCTGTCTTCTATACCGAGGTAATTTGAATGAATGAGCAATTTTCTCATCTCTTTCAGAAATTTTGGACAAACACATTTTTAAAGAATTAATTTGGAAAAATGATGGAGGAAGAACTCTCAGTGAGAAGAAAAGTAAGAATGATGACTTCTGTGATTCTCTTTACTAACATAAGGCATATGTTAATTATGCTGATAATTTAAAAAAAAAAATTATTTTTAAAAGGCTATTTTTAAAAGTGGTTTTGTACTTCTTTTAGCGGTGTGTTTTCAGGCATTAACAATGCAACATATCATCCATGGTTTCATCAGCACATTAGGAAATATCTTACTGAAAATGTGAGAAACTCAGAAAATTATGAAGGATGCAGAGCACTAAAGCTCTTGACTGAAGTTTTAGGTAGAATTGGTCTTTTTAAAGGTGCAGAAAATAGTACAGTCTACACAGTAACAGTTAACACAGAACAATAGCAAATCAATGCTCTAACCATGTGCATTTCCTTGTGCATTTTGATGTATTTCATTTGTGGACAAGAAGAAAAACAAGCATATATTGCAATTAACCCTTTCTTGACACTTAACAGGCTACAGGAAGTAATAATAGGACTTCATTATTTACCTGTGCTGAAATGAAGCTAAAGGTTGGTAGAGAAAACTTGTGAAAGTGCTTTTCCCTGTTCTAGAGGCTGTATTACTCTAGATTATTTTCTTTTTTGCCTTACTTTGCTTTTTTATCAATGTATTTAAATTTTATAAGTCTTGCAGTGAAAAAAATTATAAATAAGCCTGGGAGCAGGATGGATTTTCAGGAATGGCAGACATAAAATATTCAATGTACATACTGTGGGGGTGTAGAGAAAAGCACAGCCTCATATTAAATGTAAGATGGGACCTGGAGAGAGTATTTCATCTGTTAACTTGCTGCAGGGTAGGATCAACTATATTTAAATTATTCCCAATAATTATCTGGCTAATGAGACTGATTCTAAAATCTCCCTAGGCAACCTATTTTACTGCTTATCTGTCCTTCCCATTAGGATTTTTTAAAAAATCTCTAACTTAATTCTCCCTTGATAACATTTAAGCCCGTTAAGTCTTGTTCCATGCATAGTAGACAACTTTGTAAAAAATCTTCACTTATTTGAAGACTGCCATCTCCCATCAGTATTGTCCTCTCTAGACTAAAATTTAAGTTCTTAAGATTTTCCTTTTACACTGTGCATTCTGAGATTCTGAATATTGCTCTTTCTTCATTAATTTGTTTGCTTCTCTTCAACTGATTATAAGACTTACTGCCAGAATTTGAATGGAACTAGTCCAACTGAGCGCGCACTTACAATTGAAGGGTTACTTTATGTATCTTATAGAATAGGCTGTCATCAGAATGCATAAGATTATGGGTACAGCCTGTACTTGACAGCTACTGAGATACACAGTACCCACTACATTGTTTATCTGCAGATCAGCTGTACGCTATATTTGCTGCAAGTGTGATATGATTATCACAAAATACACTGTATGCTGGCAAATATCCTTTAACTTTTGTTTTCAGTGTAGTGGCTCAAGAACCCAGACTTCTACATCTAAACCTGAAAACTGTGGGTTTTTAAAGAATTACAGAAAACTTTATGCATCACAGTACAATATCTGCACTTTTGCAGCACTGAGAGATAGTTTTACTCATGCTCAGGCTGTTGTTTCTTATAATCCTTAGATCCTGCTGCATAGGTGTTTAGCCAGCTTATATTTTGCTGTTAGTCATTCTGACCTGACAAAATAATTCACTTGTTTTGCCCAGGTTCATATTATTTTTTGTAATGTTACAAATCCAGTCCTGTCTTCAAACAGGGTATTTATTATTCCCATCTTACTGCTGTCTATTATCTAATAATAATGATAATAATAAGGTAATGTGCACACATTATAGATGCAATTGTTGAATAACGTTAAACCTCAGACGTATCCTTGCAGAAACCTACTGAGTGATCTTCCAATGCACCTTTGACAGTGAACCACTGTGTTCTCTGAGCACTAGTTTTTAACATGTTCTTCACCATTTAGGTAAACTTTTTTCTAGACTGTCTGTCAATTGCCTGTAAGAATGTCGCAGAAAATTGTGCCTTCTAAGTGAAAGAGAAGTCTTACTAAAATCAAGAAAAATAACAACTGCTTCATGATTTATTACTCACTGGAAATGAAAATCCGTCCAGTTTAGTCAACATGACTTCTTCCTGACAATTCTGCATCAGCTGTTATTTGTATCTTTGTTTCTCTTGCATTCATAACAACAGTTTGTGTCATGAGGAAGTCAACCATTTATTCTGAAACAGTTGTTCTTAGGCTGTTTTGTCTAAAACTCTCTGATACAATTTTTGTGCTTTTTAACAACAGACTCAATGTTTCCCTGCTCCTCAGGTTGCTATAATGCTAATTGTATGCCACTAGTATTCAGAAATTTAACAAAAGCAAGTGCCAAAAATCTCCACCTAGGACAGGGGAATTCTGGTTATGTATACAAATTCGAGGATGAGAGGTTGGAGGTGAGCACTGCAGGAAGAGATATAGCAGTTGAGTTGATGGAAAGTTGAATATGAGTCAACAATGTGCCCTGGCAGCCAAAAGGGCCTGAAGTGCATCAAGCATAACATAGCTTGCTTGGTCAAGGGAGATGATAGTTCCACTCTCCAGTGCACTGTTTTAGGGCCCCACCTCAAGTACAGTGTGCAGCTTTGGGTTTTTCAATGTAGCAATAACATCAAAATTAGAGTGTGCCTAGACAAGAGCAACCAAGGTGGTGAAAGGTCTTGAAGGCAAGATTGAAGGGAATGGCTGAGGTCACTTAGCTTGTTCAGCTTGGAGAAGGCTGAGGGATGAACTCATCACAAAGTCTACAACTTTCTCAAGGAGTGCAGCAAAGGGGAGGTGCTGATCTCCTCTCCTTGGTGATCCATGATAGTGGATGAGGAAATGGAATGAAGCTGAACATTCAAATTGGACACTAGGAAAAAAGTCTTCACTGAGATGATAGTTGATCACTGGAACAAGTTTCCTCGGGAAGTGGGCATGGCACCAAGCCTGTCAGAGTTCAAGGAGTGCCTGGATGATGTTTAGTCATATGGTTTACTTTTAGGTGGTCCTACGAAGAGTAGGGAGTTGGAGTCGATAATCTTTATGGGACCCTTTCAACTTTAGGTATTCTATGATTCTATGAAATAATTAGAAAAGTTCCAGAGATAGATTCAGACAGCATTCTAAACAGCTCAGTATAAATTTCTTAGAACCTCATAAATCTGCAACCATAAAAGTTACTGCAGTTTATTCTAGGCTAAGTTTCCAGGTCTCTATTGCTGCTATTAACCAATGATCTCTTTATATTTCAGAGAACTGTGAAGCAGTAAATCGTTAAACATTTCAGTTTCCCTGGCTCAATAAAGGATAAGCTCTTACCATAGTTTTCCTCCATCCAATAAACATCTTATACAGTAATTCTTCCATGCCATTTGTGTTACTTGCTAAATACAAATCCTTTTCTCCCTTGTACTTTATGATTTTGATTCCAGGTGTTTCTTTCATATTCATTCCAACTATTTTTTTCTCTGTTTTTCACCTTCTACATGCTTGCCTCTTTATTCAGTAAATCAGAGTTCCTGTGCACAGGTATAATATATTGTTCACATAAAGAAATTAAACTAAGGAAAACAAAAATACACTGGTATCTTCAAAATCCCCTTTAAAGATTTACATAAGCAATATGAAATCATCTTCTCTGTCTTCAAGTGTCTGCAGAAGACAAAAAAATTCTGAAGGTACAAATACAATACTTTTATTGCATATAATTGTACCAATTAGGTCTGTCAAAGATATATGAAACAAGATAGATGTTGAGATTAGAGTTCTAAATTAACTTCCTTCAGGTTAAAGAAAAAACCTGCGTTTAAACACATACATATGGATAGATGAGGCACTGTTCAGAAAACATAGATGTTAAAAAGAAGCTTATAGAAGGTAGGAAGTGAGGACAAGTGGCCTGGGAAGAACACAGGGAGATTGTCTGGGAAGCTAGGGATCAGGTCAGCTAAGGAGCAGTTAGAATTGAGTCTGGCTAAATATAATTGAGATGTCAAATATAGCAAGAAGAGCTTCTATAGGCATGTTGCAAACAAAAGACAGACTAAGAATAGTGTGGACCTTATCTGGAAGGAAATAGGGGAACTGTCCACACTGGATTTGGAAAAGGCTGAGGTTTTTAAGGACTTCTTTCCCTCAGTCTTCACTGGCAAACACTAGCCATGCTGCTCAAGTCTTGGAAGACAGATGCAGGTACTGTAAGAAGGAAAACCCTAGGATCACTGTAGGAGAGAATCAGGTTGGAGATCATAGGAACCTGAAAGCAACCTGAACTCCAGCCACAGGTCCTGAAGGAGTTGGCAAATAAAGTTGCTAGGCCACTGTCTATCATATTTAAAAAATCATAGCAGTCAGGTGAAGTTCCTGTTACCTGTATAAAAGGAAATATAACCCTCATTTTCAGGAAGGGGAATATGGAAGACCCAGGGAACTACAGAGCAGTCAGCCTCACCTCTGCCTGGCAGGATCATGGAGGAGATTCTCCTGGAAATCATGCTAAAACACATGGAAAACAACAAGGTGGTTGGCAACAGCAAGCATGGCTTCCCTAAGGGCAAATCATGCCTGACCAATTTGGTGGCCTTCTATGATGGGGCTACAGAACTGATGGATAGGGGCAAAGCCATTGACATCATCTACCTGTCTTTGTGCAAAGTGTTTGACACTGTCCTGCATGACAACCTTGCAATTAAATTGGAGAGACATCAATTTGATAGATGGACCACTCGGCGGATAAGGAATTGTCTGGATGACTGCATGCCGAGTAGTGGTCAACGGCTCAAAGTCCAACTGAAGACAGATAATATGTGGTGTCCCTCAGGGGTCAGTGTTTGGACTGACCTTGTTCAACATCTTTGTTGGTGACATGGACAGTGGGTTTGAGAGTGCCTTCAGCAAGTTTGCTGACGATACAAAGTTATGTGCTTCAGGGAAAAGATGCCATTCTAAGGGACCATTACATGCTTGAGAGGTGGTCAATGCCAGCGTCATGAAGTTCAACTAAGACAAGTGCAAGGTCCTACACCTGGGTGGGGGCAATGCCAGGCTCAGCTACAGGCTGGGCAGAGAAGATTCAGAGCATCCCTGTGGAGAAAGACGTGGAGGTGCTGGTTGATGAGAAACCGAACATTAGCCAGCTTTAATGTGCACTTACAGCCCAGAAAGCCAACCATATCCTGGCCTGCATCAAAAGGAGCATGACCAGCAGGTCAAAGGTGATTCAGCCCCTCTACTCTGCTCTTGTGAGACCCTAATTGGAGCACTGTGTGCAGTTCTGGTGTTCTCAACATAAGAAGGGCACGGAGATGTTGGAGCAAGTCCAGAGGAGGGCCGCAAGGATGGTCAGGGGGCTTGAGCATCTCCTGTATGATGATAGGCTAAGAAAGTTGGGGCTGCTCAGCCTGGAGAAGAGAAGGAACTGTAGTGATGCAACAAGCGGTAATGAGTTTAAACTTAAAGAGTGGAAGTTCAGTTTAGGTATAAGGAAGAATTTATTTACTGTGAGTGAGAGTGATGAGGCACTGGAACAGGTTGCCCAAAGAAGTGGCGAATGCTCCATCTCTGGCAGTGTTCAAAGCCAGGTTTTACAGGCCCTTGGTCTAGTGTGAGATATCGCTGACATGGCAGAGGGTTTGGAACTAAATGGTCTTAAGGTCCTTTCCAACTCTAAACATTCTGTGATTCTATGATATGTTCATATTTCTCAAAGACCTTCAGTATTTATAGGGAGCCAGGTTTTGTAACTCAGAATGTGAGCAGCTCCAGAAAAACCCAATTATTTCAAATTCTAGGTCTGGGACCAATATAGTTTAAGGCATTGTTAGTTATACAACAATACGCTATCAATGTAATGGTGCTGAAAGGTGCTGTTATTTCAAAGCAAATAAAACTGTTAGGTTTTTTAAAATGCAGATGAGTTTGATGTGCTGTGAATAGAATTTGATCCAATAAACTCAAGCAAAATAGAAAAATTATGGTTTGATATGAGGTTATATCTTTTTTTCACTTTTCTTTCTAAGCCAAAATAAGATTGTTAATGGAGATTTTTAGGTTCAGAAGCCAAAATTGATATTCTTCAATTATATCCTATGGGATTTATCTTTCCACATGTCACATATGTAATGAATGCAAGTTTCAATAGGAAGTCACTTTTTTTTTTTTGTTAACTAGTTCTAATAGTTAAATAAGGGCCACATTTTCATACAGTAACATATTTGAAATCAGTACATTAGTTATACTAATGCGTACTTAAAAAGCTTTGGATTTTATCTCAGAAAGTTAAATGAATGAAATTTTTAATTAGCTGTGAGGATTTTGGGGAGAAAGAAATATCAGAAGAAGGAACTAGAGTGGTTTCAGAAAACGGGTCCTATGAGAAAACATTTTTTCCTTAAAGAAATCTTGAATGTCAGAAAATATTAAATGACTGTCTCAGAGAAATCAGATGCCTGGCACAGTTTGAAAGGGAAATTTCTATTATCTCAGAAAATGCCTGCATTCACTATTTGCTCAGGTGGTATGTAATCTGCTTGAAACCCAAATTATCCAGCAGTTTTTTACTCTTTTCTCCTTCCAGTCTTATAACCTACCTGCAAAAAATATTAGAACCATGGTTTTGACCTACCCAATACATTTGGTAAGACTCCTTTATTTCTTTCTATGATTTCCTAGACAGAAATGTATATTCATGTACTATTCAGCACATACTCAAAGACTCTGGTGTATTGAAGATGTATTTAAGTGTCTTTTATATAAACTGCACATGCTTGGGTAGCAAATTTGTTGAAACAGAGATTCACAATGGCGCTAGTTAGTGGATTCAAAAAGGTAACATCAAAAAGAGGAAAAAAATGAAACTAAAATGAGATCCCACCGAGGATCAATTTACTGTACTTTTAATGCTTGCAAATATGTCTTTACTCCTATAAAAAAGCATTTTCTAGCATCTGTTATGTAAATGGTGCCTGCTGCTGTCTGCACACCTGCCTCTATAGCTACTTTCAAAGATTCTTTTTCTAAGACTGTGTGCCCTGATGCGCTTTATTGCATTCAAAATCTTATAGGCAGAAAGGACTGTAGCTTATATATGCAGATCCAATAAATTGCTGTAAGTTCAATAAGTATTTTAACATTCTAATAAAAGTATGAAAAAGTTACTGTTAGTCCAGTTACAATGATGCTAACATTTATACACTATATCATCTAATTATTACAGAAAAATCCTGTTAATTATGCAGTTAAGTTTATTGTAATAAATTTCCTGGCACCTAAATCTTTTTCTTAGTTCTTATGCTCCACCTCCCCAAATATTCTCTGGATCTAAAGGTCAGCATCTGAAATCTTCCTCAAGAAGAATGAGCAAGGAAGCTTTAGAAAAAAAAAAAGCCAGACTCAGATAAAAGTCAATCCCAGAACATTTAACTGTTTCCCAAACAGAAGCGAAACTAGAAAAGCAGCTTCTCTTCCTAGAACTATAACATCTAAGAAAAAAACCCTCTCAGTTTTCTTTTTGGTGTGCTTCTGTGTAACAAATATGGAGCCCTGCAGCTGGATGTCTCAATGCTTTGTGTTTATCTTTTGATGAACTAGAAATTTCCCCCTAATAAATTTTTGGATCTCATCCTATCTGTGTTTTGCAAACATTTGAACTTTAATTGTCTCTGCTGCAAAAGTATTGCACAGAACCTCACTGTGAAGTTTAACATATGTGTGCCTGAAGAGTTTGCTTGCGATTATCTACTCTCTTTATACAATGCAGGACCACTGTTAGAGCTGCAACAAGTTATTTGAAAGCAAACTTCGAGGTGCCTAGGTTATCTGAAATGCAAGTTATAGGATTAGGAAGGAAATAGGCCCACTCATATCAGAAATACGTATTTCAACAAATATTGTTTAGATAGTGTATTTTATTTAGAGATGCTAAAAAAAACCTAATTCAGCATTGCTGCATATACAGAAACTGCTACCTTAAAGTGGAACTAAAATGTCAGTGCTAGTCATACCAAGCTTCCTCATTTTTCTTTCCCTGACAGTATTTTTGAGAGAATTAGGTTTGTATTTTCTGCTATTGTAGGGTAGGAAGTAATTTGCTATAGCTATAAAATGTGTTATAACAGTTACTTCTAGTTTTCTTGGCTACTGCCAAGTTCTTATGGCCAATATTTTTTTTTTTTTTTTTTTTGCAAACTCTTATATTGCACTATCTATGTATTGAAAGGCTTTGGACCATTCATGTAACCACAAGCAGCGGTAAAAGGAGTTTTAGTCTGCTGATTCTGCTACAGTTTAAAAGAGTGTCCCAGAAATAAATCAACAGAAAACAGTTCCTTATTACTCTTTTCATGCACTCCTACACGCGTCTGTGCATACATGGCAACACATTCCTTCTTTCCTCTGTTGCAGGTAGGTATTTAAGATGTGAAAATACACATCTCCCTATGCAAATTTTAGTAAGGATACGTGTCGGGATCCTCTTTCCCATTACTCCACCTGGGAGTCTTCTCATGTGTGTCTGTCTCATTTGGAAGTGTTACCTTTACAGGTCCTCATTACTCAGTGATTTTCAGACTGAGTCATGAGACATGCGGAGCAGTAGCCTACATCATTGTTGGATCTCACTTGGAATTAACCCTCTGTCCTGGGTTCAGCTGTAGCAGTCATTTTCTCCCCTTCTTAGTAGCTGGTGCAGTGCTGTGGTTTTGACTTTCAGCCTGGGAAAAAACGCTTATAACACCAATGTAACAGAACACTTGACTTTCAGCCTGGGAACAACACTGATAACATCAATGTAACAGAAGAGTTAGATCATGGCTGGGTTGGGTTAGGTATCAGTCAGCAGGTAGTGGGCGGTTGTATTCTCTTCCCCTGTTTCTTCCCTTATCATTATTATTATTGGTGGTAGCAGTAGTAGTTCTGTGTTATACCTTAGTTACTGTACTATTCTTATCTCAACCCACGGAGTTACATTCTTTAGATTCTTTTCCCTATCCCTCTGGGAGTGTGGGGGAGGAAGGGGGAGGAGTGAGAGAGGGGCTGTGTGGTTCTGAGTTAGGGCTGGGCTTAAACCACAACACAGTCTTTTGCAAGCTGAGGGTACCTGCCTTCTGCATGGTATGAATTTGTTTGTGCTTTCTGCTTTGTTCTGTTGTTCAGTTGACTATGCTTTTAAAGCCTTCTTACCCATACGGCACCATCTTTTAATAATACATCAGTGTGCCCTACTCTAATAATTTACCAAGCTTATTAATCACTTGAAACACTGTTCAGGCTGATGATGCATTTGAGTAATACATTCTGTACAAGATGCTGCTGAGTTGATACATTACTCTAAAGACAGCATTGTATAGAAGGGAAACCGGGACTTATATACTGTATTCATTTTTAAAAGGAGTTGCCACTAATGGAGTTACTTACTTCTTGACTGCATGGCAGCCATTCTCAGAGGAGTTTAATAAAATCTCCTTTACCTCTTCCAGGAGAGAGGTTCTTTATGATTCCTAGACCCTATTATGGTTTGATTTACAAAAAAAATCTGAGGTTTAATTGTTTACCTTTAAAAAAGTTAATAAATAAATATGGTTTAGATATTTGTTTTTCATTTTATAAAGTAATTCTATTTTGGATTAGACAAAAAGGAATATAAAATATAAGTCAAAAGTGATGGAACATGGATAAATATAGAATGGAGAATCTTTAGTGTTATTGATAATGAAAAAGTTAATCAAAACCAAAAAATGTGAGCTGTGATGAAATTTTGCATGAATAACCACCAGATAAAGGTTCATCATCTAAGCTAAAAAATATTCTGAGGTATCTATATCAGAACTTTAATTTTCATTCCAGATAATAAACAAAGTAAACTAGTAGTACAGCTGTAAAATAATCATAGAATCATAGAATAGTTAGGGTTGGAAAGGACCTTAAGAACATCTACTTCCAACCCCCCTCCCATGGGCAGGGAAACCTCCCACTAAACCATATCACCCAAGGCTATGTCCAACCTGGCCTTGAATAGTGCCAGGGATGGAGCAGTCACAACTTTCCTGGCCAACCCATTCCAGTGCCTCATCACCCTTACAGTAAAAAATCCTCATATCCAATCTAAACTTCCCCTGGTTAAATTTAAACCCATTAATCCTTGTCGTCTCACTACAGTCCCTAATGAAGAGTCCCTCCCCAGCATCCCTATAAGCACCCTTCAGATATTGGAAGGCTGCTATGTGGTCTCCACACAGCCTTCTCTTCTCCAGGCTGAACAGCCCCAACTTTCTCAGCCTATCTTGATATGGAAGGTGCTCCAATCCCATGATCATCCTTGTGGTCCTCCTTTGGACTTGTTCCAACAGTTCCATGTCCTTTTTATGGTGAGGACACCAGAGCTGCACACTATATTCCAAATGAGGTCTCACAGAGCAGAGTAGAGGGGCAGGATCACCTCCCTCGATCTGCTGGTCACGCTCCTTCTGATGCAGCCCAGGATACAGTTGGCTTTCTGGGCTGCAAAAGCACAGTGCCAGCTCATGTTCATTTTCTCATCAACCAACACCCCCAACTCCTTCTCCGCAGGGCTGCTCTGAATAAAAATGAGCAGCAACCTGGTGTATTTTTCTCTTTCTCTGCCTTTATCTAGAGAGACTGGATAGTGCCCTCTTTGAAGCATTACAGTTGGAAAGGACCTTACAAGGTCAAGTAGTTCCAACCCCGCCTCCTAAGGGGAGAGAAAGAAGAGCGTGTCCCTGGGGGGGCTCGAGCCAACAACGTTTCAATTAACAGCCGAATGTTCTAACCAATTCCACCACAGAGACTCACCCAATAACTGGGTCTTAGTTTCATAACAACTGAAAAATTAAAACAAAGCAAAGCAATATTATTTTCTCAAATTGGAAGAAAAAATGGCAAAAAAAAAAAAAAAAAATTAACAAAGGAATACCAACCCAAAACCAGTTTGAATGAGCATTCATATTTTGGGTTCATCCAAACTAGTATAGTTTATTCAGCTTTTGTAGAGGTTTTCTTATAGTGTCTAAACTTTGATGTGGGTAAATAGATTCAAATTAATATTAACAACAAAATATTTCAACATAAGCAGGAATATTTTAAAGTTTTTGGAAATAATTCCATGAGTTCAAAATTTGAGGTTTTTTTCAAATTAAGGTAGACTCATCTTTTGAGTAATGCAGGAAACGTTTTGGTCAGAAATGCAGCCAGATTTGTACATCTTTTTCTCTGAAGAAAACTGAATGGCTTATGGCAAGCTTGATGAAATAAGACTGGTTAGGAAAATGCTGCTGCTTTTACTTCCATAGGGCAGGCTACTCCATGTCACAGAGTAGCAAAGAGAAAATTTACAAGAAAAATCACAAATTCCTACACTTATGATACTTTGGACTAGATATTTGACTTTGATGAAACCCTTCTCAAAAGCTATGCCTCTGAATGATGAGTTCTGCAGTTTGGGCGAATATCTGCATTTGTCAAATGTGAAATGAACAAACATAAAAGCAACTCTATTGAATTAATACAGATGAAATTATGGAAAGTTATGCAGGGATAATAGCATCCTTGACAGTTTAAAATTTGCAAATATGAAAATGTATAGATTTTACAGTGAAAGAAACCAAGTAACTTTGAGAAAGAAGAACATAAGAAGATACAGTAATATGAAGAAATATGCAATCTACAATAAATTAATTGCCATTTATTGTGACAAAAAAATAAAAAAAGAAAAAAATAGGGTTTTCACTAGATTGCAGAATTTGGCTGAACAGGTTTTTTCAGTTTTTGAATCTGGCTTATCATTGATCTCCAACTGTAATTTATTTAGAAGATAGATGTGAAAACTAATCATTTGTAGTTCAAACTGGTTTCTGTATATGTCTGCAAACATTTTTACTTTTTTTATTTGATCTTTTTTCCAGGAAGGAATCAAGAAGAAGATCAAAGGAGGGTATACTATGACTGCTTTATTGTATTATGAGCCAAATAGGCTGAGCAATTCTTTGTGACACAAAGATGGTACAAACGAAAGTGTTCTGATGTGAACTGATCTCAAAGGTCAAAAATTTGATACATATATGTTCTAACGCAGTCAAAAGGTGAAATTTATTGTAACTAATACAACCCCAGCACAATAGGAGGTCAGTGAGGTGTTTCTTTGTTATAGATTAATAAGGGGTTTTGGTATATGGAAGTTAGTATGAGCCACAAAAAAGTTCAATTAATATGAGAAATGAAAAAATCATTAATAGCCATATTTTGATGGCAGTTCTATCACAAAAAGGCAAAGGATTTATTTGTCAAGCCTCTTTAATATTTTAAAAAACAAGTTTTTTTAAAAGCAAATAAATCTATTTCTAGTATAAGAATTCTTATATGGGCATGAAAAATACAGCAACGGTGTATAAGAAAATATCTGAGCTTACAGGTTGGCTCCAAAATTTTGAGTAGCTGATAATTATTTATATTTTCATTAGTAGGAAGACAAAGAAGACTGCATTCAGTGTATTAATTAATGTTAATCACTTAAGATAAAAAATAATTATATAAAATTGATTGATTACAAGTAGTAGTTGCTAGAGCAGATTATGATTAAATACCTCTTAGATGAATGGATGGTAACCATAATTCTGCATGTAACATGTTCTAAGTTTTTGCTGCTCACTGTCCTGTTGTATCCATTCAGGACAGTGATACAGTTGAGGTTTCTTAAATACAACCATAATGTAAACAAATAATACATGAGCAACTCTTCCAGTTTTTATCAATAGCTTCCCTCACAATTAATATGTCTCTTGAAATAAATATATAGGTAGAAAAATGTGGGACATTCCATTTATGAGAGTATCAAGATAGAACTAGGTAGCAAATGAATGACTAAAATCCTGTTGGATCTTTATTGATGCCTGTGCAAAAGCCAGTAATAATGATACTGGATCCATCTTTAGCAGCTGCCAACTTACTATATTTCAATCAGAAATAACAGAGTTGAACCAACACCTAACATTATTATCAGTGGAGTGAGATTCTGTGGGAGAGCTACAAATGCAAACAAGAGAATTTATGAACTGAATGGAGCAATTTTCTTTACTGAGAACAGTGGCATTAAGGAACCAATGACTTCACATACTTGATTTTATGTACCTTCCACTGCACTGCTTCAGGAAAAGTAATCTTGTTTCACATTGAAGACAATGAGGCAATTTTTTCCTAACATTCTGCATAAAACTATAAAATTTGTGACTATAATATTTGTGGCTCCTTAAGCAATCAATTTAGCTTATGCAATCTGAGAATCAAAATGCCTAATAAGAAGCAAAAGTTCTGATTTAAGCACTAATTACGCAATAATATGTTGTAGAGAACTGATTTTATTGGATGCATTAGATGCACTTTGCAGGACATTACAAGCACTGGTATTTAATAAGATTCCTTAAAGAGACAATGTATGAATCTTTAAATTCAACCACTTCCTTTACACATTGGCAATATTTCTGGCACAATATTTTTATATTACAAAGAGTGTATGAAAGGTAAAAACTGTTACAGAAGAATAGAGGCATACTTTCTCAATAGAGCAAAATAATTAGATTAGCTTATTAAATATAGAGATTTGAGGAGGAGATAATGGACATGTATCCCACTCTGTTCACTATCACTAGAGTGAAACGTACCTTTTGAGAGGTGCCCACACATATTGAATAATAACATCGTTACAAAAAATAATGCTGTTGCACCCAGGGTGAACTATGGAAAAAAGAAAGATAATAGTTTCCATGGAGAGGAATACTATTCTTCAGACCATCTGATTTTGCTAAGAAAACCAAATAAAATATCAGGTGAAGAATCAAAGGTGAAGAAGGATGCATGTAGCTGGTAGCTCTAGAAGCCGTACACACCAATGGTTGGACATACTTGCAGGAATCCAAAATCTGTTCATGCATAGCCTAGTTTACATAGCTACTGAAAGCACTGACGGGTGCTCTTCACAAATGGGCAGGAAATCTACAAAGTCCTTCACAGGAAAATAGCAACATATTTTCTTATTTGTATTGAGTTATTTCTATTAAGCAAAATACACTTATTGTTTAGCTCTCTTCAAGAGCAATACTCAACACTGTGAAGATTTGATTTGCTCTCAAATTTTATGAAGAAACTGTGGGCTAATCATCATGTCATATAAATTACTGAAGTGCCTTTGATTGAGTGTGGGATCTACAAAGGTTGTCAGAAGCAGGATGATTTTTCCTAACACTTGACCTTGGGTTTAGAAAACATAACTCAGGACTGGTAATATGATTGTTCTGTTAAAGGTTTGACATTTATTTTTTTGTACAATGAAAATATATCAATAAACAAAAAGTTTAAAGGTGATATTTGTTGTTGAATTTAAACAAGTCAATAAAAAAGAGGCTAGAAGGTGCTCACATGATTTTTATAAGTCTGCTCTTTTGTAGTAATTAATCAATCTGCGTGTTTATTGTTTGGATATGTTCACACACACATGTGTACATATTGTGAAAATACATATTTTCCAAGGAATTTCATTGGTTTTAGTTTGGTTCATCATTTAAGTTTCTCCCTAAGTGCACTAATTTTACAGTTTCCAGAAGGGCATTTCTCTTACTATCCTTTTGGATTAGTTGGTGCTTTGAGTCTGAATTTAAAGTTTAAAGGAACCATATTTGATTTTAATAACTTTTATGTGAAGTGCTCCATTGAGTTTGGATTTTAGCATATAGAACTACTTTTCCATAAGGTGATTTTTAGCAAATCCCTATGTGTAAAAGAATGATAAACACACACCAGTGAGTTTGTTATTTCAATTAAATTATTGGATTTTTACATTTGAATATATTTTGAACACTGAAAAGCATGAAGAGACTGTTTTTTCATGTTGGTCATAGACACTTTTCTAACGCTCCAAAACTTGAAAAAAAGCCTGTCTGTTTTCTTCTACCTTGGAGAATATAAAATGCCATAGTTTTCTGAATATATACAGTCAGTTCAGGAAAGCAATGCTTCTTTAAAGACACTGTTAAACCAAACTCATAAACAGGAACAATCTTAGATTCTACACTCTTAGAAAAATAATTATTTACTTACATGCTTACTTCAATAAAATTCCATATCCTGCTCAATCTTCCTGTCCTCACTAACTTTGCTTGCTTCAGTTCCATATTTTAACAGCATTGGTAAGTTAAACTAAAATGCATGCTGGGAGGTTGGTTTTGCATGATAGCTGAATTGCGCAGTTCAGGAAAATTATGTCAAATCATATAATTTCTTTCAAGGTTAAGAGAATGGAATGAGGAAAAGAAAGGTGCCAATATAATGAAGAAATTTAAATTGTAACTGGCTGATGTTCAACTGTAAGAGAACATATTTTGTGCAAGTCACTATTCACAGTGGGATATGCCACAGTTTTCTGTAGCAGTTTTCAATGCTATCTTTAAAGTCAGTTTCTGGATTCATACCTTCCTTGATCCAGCATTATTTTCAGTCATTTTAGATGACAGAGACAGAAAACCTTGTGCTAGTGCGGGAGATTTGAAGGAAATCTTTGTTGAAAAGTAAAGATTTTTCTTTCAAAACATCATTGCTTCTTTTAATTCTTACACTTTGGCAGTTAGAAATCTGGTCTGAACTCTAACTTTAGTGTTACAAGGAATCTGGCAGATATCTGGGAAGAGCAGTTGGCTAAATGTTTGTGCCACATGACAAGGAAGGGCAGTATTTGGCCTCTCATTCCCAGCTTCGGGTTCCATTCAATTCAGTTTACCATCTAGCTAAAACTCCTAGAAGCTCCCTTTGCTTAAAGAATGAATATTACATAGAAATTACTAAAAGCTGATTAAAACTATCTCTGTAATTCTTAAATAATGTAATCAAATGAACGTGAGCTACCATAATAATAATCTTCACACAAAACCAATGGAAAAATTCCATTATCCACTTCAAAAGAAAAGGTGGCAACTGGAGGCATAGTGATGCAAGATATTTTAAAATAAAATGGGATAGCAGGTCTTGTGGACTCAGAAATTGACTTGTTTAGTCTGAGCTGGTTCATAACTCACAAGTGTTCTGTCAATGTATTGTCAGTAATCTCAGATATTTATGATAATTCCCTATACATATCCTTTTATTCCCTAAATTTAAAGGACTTTTAAAGACACATCTGTGGCAATTTCTGCTAATTTCTGAACAAAATTCACTTCTAAAATGCAATGCATCATCTCTTTAAGAGTACAATGATACTACTTTTAAGAAAATAAGTACCTGGGGAAAATGAGAAAATTGCCTACCTTCTATAATTATTAATGCAATGCAACATTAAGCAGGACAAATACATTACACCAAACAAACCTTAAAATAAAGGGAGAATAAAATTTGAAGAAACAGATAAATAGCACAAATCAAGATCAATCTTACAAATCTTTAATTAAAAGAATATCTATTCCTGGTCTTATCTCTCAAAAATAAATAAAAGGTAAATAACAATGATTAGATTTGTTTTTCTTTGCAGGACCCTTTGCTAAGCAAGTCTCTGATTTTTAAATCTATCTATCTGACACAGACAGCTGCAAGCTCATTCAGAAATTAATATTGGAAGTTAGATCTAATGAAATTCTGCTTTTTCTTTATCTCATTTCCCAGCCCAGGATACTGAGCTGCACCTGAATTTCTCTGATTCCCAAATTTAATGTAAAAAGGAAGATGAATTGGAAAACTGCTTTTATTTTTCATGTCCTTTACTTTTTTTTTTTTTTTTTTGACACAGCTACAGAGCATGAAATTGGCCTGAACAACAGTAGAAGTGCTTGAGGCCTAGCATATTGTTCTGTAACATATACCGGAACTCTTTGTCTTTCAATGTCACCCATGAGACTCCAAAATGCCAAACAGCAGAGGGTATATTTTTTTGGTTGCATCTGTCTTTTTGGCTGACTCCCCAGATAGTATTGGCAGCTTTGTGTTTGCTTTCAGAGCTGTCATGTAGTTAAGCTCCTGATAGGCTGTTAGCACTATTGTGCACTTTTAGATGTGATCCATTGACTCGCCCTTGTTTCAAACACATTTTATCAGTAACTTAAAAAAATTTCTACACAAATGCAGTCAAGAGCACATGAGGCAGCAGCCCAAGTTGCTATTTGAATAAATGAAAATGTGAATGTGAAATGAACCCATTTTTCATGCTATGTGGCTTCATTTTGACACTGGAAATGCAGTTTCAAAGTTTATCGACAAAATCACAGATTGAAGCTGGCCCTATGTTTTTCACATCAAAGATTCAGGAGGCAACATGAAGGAGAATCCCATGGCGGATCACAGGAAACCCACTATGTCAATGACGTGTCCAATTTCTTCCAAGTTTGTGCAGAAATGGATCAAAATCACACTTCAGTATCCTTTGGGCAAAGGCTTGGCACTTAGCTGCTGCCCTACTCAGGGTCCCTGTAAGGTCTGCTTTTCTGCTGAATCTGGAATAAATCCAGGCAGTGACACTTTGAAGGAAGCAAATTCACTGAGAATCTGTGATCACACCATAAACAAGAGTCTGTGAATGCCAGAGTACCAGAATGTTGTGGGAAAGAAACATATGGGTGGAAATATTAATTCACTAATGTCAAAGTTTACTGCTCTGACATTTGCAGGATAAACTAATTTTCTTTTTAATGGCTGGTCATTCCAGGTTTTATGTATTTTATAGAATAGATACTCCCCCTGTCCATCCCCATCTTCCCCCTCAGTATCAAAGGAATAGTTTCTTTACCAGAAATGGATTGGAGAAAACCAATAGAAAAAAACTGCTTAATTTTCTTTCTTTCAGTCTTAGCCATTTTTAAGAAATATGCTTAAGAAACACTAGCAACTTTGTAACGGTCTCTCTCCTCATTTTAGAACCTGACCTACAATTCTGGTTTAGTTTTGGGAGAATTCATTCAACAGAAGGAAATAATTTCTCCTCCTCTAACTCTGCAGCAGTATACTGACCCTATATAAAAACTTTTGGAGTTATCAAAACTTAATTTGAAATTTTTGTTCTTAATAATTCTCTGTCCCAATCTATTTACCTTAAGTAGATTGACTGATACCTTGTAAGCTGGTAATTCACTTGCTGCATTTGGTTTTTCACTGAGTTTGTGTTCGGTGAAGATCAGGTGATACTTCATTTGTAATACAGAATAATGATTAGGTTACTTAAATTTATTTTTTTTTTTTTTCTGTAGCTTTTTGGAAACCTGTCAGTAACTTACCTTACTAAACTTTGCTTTGTTTTATGGCCTAATGTTTAACAAAATGAAGTGAAATAAATAATGTTATAATCCATCAGGCTGCACCTCTAGAATTTTATCTTATAGGTAAAATTGGAAAAATACAGCTCTGCATTTCAAGTATCAACAATACTGTTTTCAAGTAAAAATTATGCAAAATTCATGCATGAGACTCTGAAACACCTTAGCTTTTAATGCAAAAAATGGGACTGACCTATTTTCTGAAAGAAGACTTGCAAAGATTTCATTTTATTCTCGGTTTTATCTGCCTGCTATGACTTGAAATGACTTAGGTAAAACATTAAAGCAGTTTGTAATAGTCTAAAGAACCCCAACATTAAGACCAAGGGTTTATTCATATAAACTTCCTAATCATCTGCAGATTAAAGTTGCTGAGATGACTTTGAGTAGTTATGGAAGTAACCATCATGAAACAAATACACTCCTGAAGAATATGTGTTGATTAGATCATTAGCTAACTTTTATCAAAGATGACTTTACTGGAAACCAGTAAAACCTTCACTGTTTGACCCTTGAGAATAAAAAATATGAAAAAATGGGTGAAGTTATCCACAAATTGAAGTTTGATGTCTTTAGTCATAGTTTGGAAGGGACACCTGCTTCCCTAAGTCTTTTCTATAAAGTCCTTAAAAATAAACACCAAACCACCACCAAATTAACTATAAGTTCTTTTGGGTCTGAAAACAGTGCTATTCAATGATTTTCACTTTTCTACTTTGTGTTAGGTCTTCACCTAACAATTTAGAATGAAGTGAAATTACTGAGCACTAAAATGAAATCTCTTAGAATCATAGAATATTAGAGCGGTTTAAGACCATCTAGCTTCAATCCCCCTGCTACAGGCAGGGACACCTCCCACTAGACCAGGTTGCTCAAGGCTCTGTTCAGCCTTGCCTCTTGGAGCACTGATTTTGATTCATGTCCTAAAATGAGCCTGGAAACTTATTTCTTGAATGACCTGAAAAAAAAATCTAACTTAAAACCACCTTTCTGTCAAAGAAGGAAAGGAATAGATGGAAAGAAGCTATTTCTGTGCCTTCTAGCTTTCAAGAGTAACATAAAGTAACATTATGCATTTATCTAGCTTTCTATTTAGTTTGAAGCCTATAACATTTCAATCTGAAGTTTGATCAGTGCTTGCATTCTTATTTTGATTATAGCAATAAACTATAAAGCATTATTTATTCTCACAAATTGCAACAGCTGATGCAAACCTAAATGCATAATCAGAGAGAAGAAGAAGGTGGAATACATTTTTCAGTGCCTCCCTGAAACTCTCATTCCTCAACTAGTAATTTAGGCTGGATTAACTAGAAAAAAGTTTAGCTCTCCTTTTATTTCTGTCTTGTTTACCTTGTTTGTCCTCAGCAGATTGTTTGCAGTGTCACTGGAGCTCCACCAGTGAAAAGTCAGTGTTATCACTATGAATTCTGAGATGCCGCAATATTTTCCTCTATGTAAAAAAGTTTATTTATTTTACTGAGCTACAGTGACACAGCTACCTTTCATAAATGCTAACTCTTTAAGGAACCACCATCTTTGAGTGTATATGTGTGCTATATGCAAGCAAACCACCAAATTCTAAGATTTAATTGATATATAAAGCTGTCAAAGATAATATTCTAAATGATGTATTTATCATTTGATGACTGATCATTTCTCATTCCACTTAGGAAACAAATTATATGCATAATGTCTTTTAACAACATTAAATATAACTTAGAAGTTCGGTAAAATGCTCAAGGGACAATTTGGATAAAAATTTTAACAGATGCACTTCAGCAAAAAGGGCATTCAGAAAACTAATATCAACCTGTAGAGTGGCCCTGATTACAATGTCTTTTTAGAGAAACTCTGTGTCTGGCAAAATCTTGGAGTGAATTCTCCTGGAAGGCATGCTAAGGCACATGAAAAACAACAAGGTGCTTGGTGACAGCCAGCA
>JANRGW010049337.1:0-17282 GCA_024733675.1 Psilopsiagon aymara
TCCCTGCCCATGGCAGGGGTGTTGGAACTAGATGATCTTAAGGTCCTTTCCAACCCTAAGTACTCTATGATTCTGTGTTGACAGTTTTTTTATACAAAATTGTTGCTATTTATCACCTTTAAGGATACAGCCACAAGCCACTCATAAAAATTGTGGAATTTTACACTATAAGGCTTGGTGTATAAAAAGTTTTCCAAAAATCCTGAAAACTCTTACAGATTCTACTGTAGGGGGTCAGTGTTCTCAAAGATGAGACTGCTGTAATTGTCAGCCTGTGCTGTCATTTTCTGACAGCAGTGACCTGTGACAATTCCCCGAATGCACCTGAGGGGGAAACAAAAATAAAATAAAATAAAAAAAAAAACCAAACCAAACCAACCAACCAAACAAAACAAGCAAACAAACAAAAACCACACACAGGCAAAAAAAAAACTAAGAAGAAATGGATAAAAGGCATATTTTCTAAATTATCTTCTAAAACCGGGAAAACCATCCATTCTGTTTGCATTAAGCACAATACATGAGTACTTCAGGAGCTGCAGCACAAGACAGACCATATGAGATGAGAAATCCTCTGTCAACACCCACTGCCCAGGATGCTTGCAGAAGAAAAACACATATACGACAGATTCACCTTAGCTTGGTTTAGCACAAACACTGACGTACCACTTATGCAAGCAATGTCGATGGAGTCACAAAACCAAAATTATGCAGTTCACTATTAAAAGCTGCCTCCTCATGATTAAAAAACAAACAGAAAACAAAAAACAAACTTAATCTGCGCTTCACAAGTCTACAAGTTGCACAAATCAGTAAGTGATAGAGATGAAAACATAAAAGACATATTAAAGTTACACTTGAAGGTTTCTGTAAATAAATAAATGCGAATGCTTGAAGCCCAGGGGCAGCTCCTTCGTGCACTCAGCACATTTACATAGCTTCCTAAGGTAATACCTAATCTAGTATCCAGTAAAACATCACTAATTAATTACATTCATAAATTCCTAACATCCTGTGAGAGGTCTTTTCCCTCAAGGCCACAAAACAGAATCTGCAAAAACCTACCCCATCAAAGTATGCAATGATTTTCACTCTATAGTGCTTTTAGTTGTAAGAAAAGATCATTTTTAATTTATATCTTATTGCTTATCACTTTTTTTGTAATTTTAAAGAATACTACAGTATTATATGTAGACAGAAAGACTTTTGGGGCAGCAAGGAAAAGGAGGATTATGACACGAAGTTCCATTACATAACTGGTGTGCTCTGTAACAGTGACATGATGAGAAGAGAGGAATTGCTACAGTGGATCGCACACTGAATGATAAACCCATAAGGGTCTACCTTGCTAACAATTGCTTCAAGGGAAAATTGTAAGAAACTATGCAGAAGGCCGTTACAGCAAAATTTGCCAATGGAAAGCCTTTTTACCTAACACCTGTAATATTAGTGTCAGTATTCATTTATTTCCTAATCTTTCTAGGCATTTTTATTATTTGTACACAGATACATAGTTTTATAACACAAATGGAAATCCTCTAGGATGTCCTACTGCATTCGTTTCCAGTGGGCCTGTCAACATGGTAGCTGTAACGATGTTTGTCCTCAAATTACAGCACTCACACTACATACTACCAGTAAATCACACACACAAAACATCTGAATGAAAATTTCTAGTCTATAGTCACTATATCGCTATTATGTTATATCTGGTTATGCCCTTACTGATTTTCTCTCTTGCAGACACAGTTCAAGTCTCCCCTTGCAGAAAAGTTGTCTCCAGTACTAGTGACAGCACCTGCACTGCTAACGTCTAGACTGAGCAGTAATACAGTGTGGTGAAATTTTAATGGATGATGCACCTCTGCTTCATGGAATCCTCTCCTTCCCCCGCTTTTGCAGTTTGTATTTATTTTCCTATTTGTTCAAATCAGACATAAAATCAAGTCCCACATGACACAAGAATTCTAAAAGAATATTGCAGAATATCTTCATAAGTAATTCCTTTCATTGATTTAAACCCTTAAGGTCTATTTAATGGATTTCAAAAAAACTACATAGGGCAGATTGCCCTGGCATCAGTCAATGTAATTTAACACAAATCCATAAAAGAAGATTGATCTTACTGAGCTTGTCTCTAATATGGTTTACAAATACTTACTCTTAGTGTGGTGACTTAGGCCCTCTTTGCTCTGAAAGATATTTTTATGCCTACTCTCTTACCAGATGGGCACACAAGTATTTTATAAAATATGACAGAAAAAATTACATTATATAAATTTGGGGAAAGGCAAACTAATATCAAAACAGGAAAAAAAAAAAAACGAACAAAAGTAATGAATTTGCCTGAACCAATCTCGTATTTCATGACCTCATCATGCAGAAGCCTCTGATTTATTTCACAACAAGTAATAAATATTAAAATGAATTTTTCTGCATGTCTTATCAAAAGCTTCCAATATCAATTGTTTTCACAAATGTTTTCTCCTGCAAGCAGTGAATGCCTCTTCATCAATCTTTTATTAAAAGCAAACTTGTTCTGATTTCAGTCTTACCAGAAAAAACTTTATCTCTTTTGCTATTTTTTTCTGTTTTTTTTTCCTTTCTTGGCAGAACGTACATTAATATCATTTTACACTTGGCTGTGGCTGCACCTCCATCAATGAGGAAGTAAAAAGTAAGGCCAAAGGATATGTCATGACCCTGCAGAACTCCAAATACCAGAAACATATGTAATGTTTCCACTGTGCCTAATAGTGACAAAGGAGAAAAGCATGCCTGCATGCCTATGTGAATGTGCATATAATCCTATTCCAAGGAATGCTTCTATTGCCAAATATTTCTAAGAAAAGAAAATTAAGATTTAACAAAGGACTTGATTTCTAGATGCCTTCCTGATAGGTTCATCAAGCCTGAAAGACACATTATCAAAACACCAGTACAGCACAGATCTTGGGCTTTCAGTCTTCTCATGTGGGACGCACAACAGGGTTAGGTAGTGGAACGTGTGGTGGGGAGCTCTGCAGAAAGAGACCATGAGCTGCCCTCTCCACCCACAATTGAACTGAGTCACCTCTGGAGCCGGTGGTAGAAACAGCCAGAGACTTGCTTTGAAGGAACATCCCCATGTCAAAAGGAGCTATTTGTTGGGGACTCCAGCCCACAGCTAAGCCATGTCAGGGTGAGGAAACCCCTGACGGACTACAAACCATGAGCACCCCACACCAGGGGGGGACACCTCTTAGGGGCTGAAGCCCACAGGTGACCCACGACAGGCAGGGACATCAAGAATGAAGAACAGACAAAGGAAAACTAGGAAGGTGTGTCAGGCAGAAACCGTTACACACTTGGCTCCAATTGCTTGCCCTGACCATTGCCTCAGCAAAGAGACCAGGAGGGACTGAGCATAACCTGTGGTGAAAATAAGCGGACTTCAGATGAGGAAGGTGGAGGTGAATTTGTTTGTTTGTTTATGTTTTCTTTTTTACTAAATACCCAATTCAGTGATAAGATGCTTGTGTTGATTGACAATAAAATATATTTAGTAAAAATTCCAAGTCCAGAATGTTTTGATTGCGAGACATGCTCAACCTCCTTAAGCCCAAAATATGCCGAGAATTATTCAGTCTGCAGCCTTGTTTCAAACATCTGGGACTGTGTGGAAGAAAGCATTCTGAAAAAATACCATCTGTTTTCTGCTGCTAAACCTGGACAGCAACCAAGGTTTGAATATATCTGGACAGGATCCCCAATTTGTACAGATAAATGTCATACCAAAAGACTCACAATACACCAAGGCCACCCACAGTGACAGAGTTCAAGAACAAAGTGAACTGCAGCAGTGACAAAAGTTTGAGCATATAATGATTCCCACGGTAAAGAGGAGGAGGCAACAAAGTTCCCCATTTCTGACTCCTGAGAGGAAAAAAACACAATAACCATAAATGAAAACACCTTAAGAGAATAAGGAAAAAGGTTTCAAATGAAATTAAATTCATGGGCAAGTGTCTGGAGGCTTGTGCTATGTAGTTGTTTGCTTTATAGGTATGCATGTGCATCAGGTTGCTCCTGCCTCTCAGAATCTTGTCTTGAATATCACACACAGTAGCACTAAAGAGATGAAGTGCTTCTTTTAGATGAATCCATAATGAAATTTATAGATGTAGAGACAGACTACACCTAAGCTGCCCCAACCAGGTTCTTGGCTGCTAAGGATCCATCATCATGGATCCCCACCTTGTCATGATATCTTCTCACACAGGCAATAAATATATGAGCACTGCTGGGGTTTAGGAACATGTTTTGACTGGATCCCACTCAGCAGAAAAGTGACAGAATTGTGGCATATCAAGAGAATGCTGGAGAAAAGCTGATGATTTGTCAGTGTTGACCCTGGAATGAAAGACTCCAAAGACAGGGAGGGCTATCTAGTAATGAATGGCACACAGATGGTGAAGCAATCATAGAATGATTATTCACTCTTTAATAATAAGGAAGCATACAATGAAAATAACTGGTATAAGATGAAGGCTGTTATTTACAGAAGTTTATATTTTATTTATCTGAAGCTGCCTTGTCTCAAGGTGCAGGGAGGTTGTGGGATATGCGTTTGCAGGTTAGAAGGCCAGCAGACAGGTAAGTAGATAGATCATTTCTCTTAAAAACAGCACTGTGTGAAAATTCTTTCCTGTTATGGTATTCATATTTGTCCCTGGAATTCTTTTTTAACTATTCCTATATCTGACAGGATGCCTACAGGACAGGTTGGCAGATTTGATAAAGACATTTCTTCCTAGGTGAGGTGTTAGTAATGTAAAAGAAGAAAACAGATCAAGTGTGAGGTGTCCCTTCCCATGGCAGGGGGTTTGGAACTAGATGATCTTAAGGTTCTTTCCAACCCAAACTATTCTATGATTCTATGAAAAAGATGTGTGTTATGGTGAGCAAGTAAACTTACAATTCAGAGGTGTTCTTTAATTGGCTGTTCCAAATTTTCTATGTGTTTCTCTTGAGACTTAAATACTGTGTAAAAATTACCTCTTGGAAATAAAATAATTGTGCAGCAAGTTGGAAAAAAATGAAGGGCTGACCTTTACAAAACCCCAACTATTCTGCAGGAAACAGCAGTCTGGTTATGTTAAAGGTTATATCATAAACCATGTGTACTACCTAGAAGGAGAGCTAAAAATCTACTTTTCCTCTGAACCTTACCAGGTTCTAGCACATTGTTCTGTTCCTTCTTTATTCCAAGACAAATGAAACTTGACAGAAATAATGTATTCCTTTCCTCCTATGTTAATTGGTTGTCCCTCACTGAGAACAGACAGGCAAGAGTGTTTTTAACGTTCGAATGAAGGACAGCAAAAATAGCTTCTTTAGGGGAACAGGTATGATGGACACTTTCCTATTTATGTTTAAGACAGTGGCAATTGCTACTTCACCTGTTTTACTTAGGATATTAAAGAGATCTGAAAAAAAGATCATTTAAGATACTTTACCAGATGTAAGAAAAAGCTGCATCAGAGAATTTGCTGCATCATAGTTATCTGAGATATTTATGATATTTATTTGCTAATTGGTCACATTAAGAAAGATGTTCTTTTACCAGCTGTTACCAGATTGGCATGGAATTGGACGATGATTAACATACAAATCACAGACTTCAAGAGTAGCAAAAGGGGTCGTCATATCTCCATATATCCAGAATAAACAAGAGACAACATACAGTTGGCTAAACTCAATCAACCATGAGAACCTTCAGAATATTACAGAAATAAAATCTTGTTCTGAACTATAGCTCTACCTATTTACACAGAAATGATTACTTTGTCTCTGAAATCTTTTTGAGATCTTTAATTATGAAGGAATTGCTAAACCTCTTTTTTTTTTTTTTTTTTTGAATATAACAAACAACAATTAAAGCAACCTGTGCCATGAAGAAAAGAATGAATAAAACCTGATTTCCTAAGGATTTTGGTTCCACATCCCAATGATCCTACTTTAATAACTATGATTTCCCTGTGCATTCCTGTGATGGCTTTCTCCACTTGTCTTCCACAATGCCAGGTCAATCACATCCACAGATCTTGTTGCATTCCTCTAAGCTCACTCACACATCCTCTGACCCCACCAGTTGGCAGAATACGTGGCTGCCTCTGAGCTACACAGGCTGACCAGCTGATACTGCTGCCAGAAGGAGCGGATGGCAGCTGAGCTCTCCCTGTCCTGTCCTCAGTGGGGACATGTACATTTTTTTTTTCCTCCTCTAACAGAAGAAAATATTTTCATGAATTTGCATTTAACCCCTAAGATTCTTAGCTTCCTGTCAAGTGCAGCTGATATTGCCCATCAGTTTAGAGAGTAAACAGGAGAGCAGACAGGCAGCTGAACAGGCATTACAAGAAGGTAATGAGATAACAATAAACTGCACTTCCCTAGGAAACAAGCCTAAAAATTATAGTCCAATGTCAGCAAAGCTGTAATTTATCTTCAACAGTAGCTCAAGAGGAAACAGGAGGGCCTACTGCTTTTTTTACAGCTATTTTTAGGGATATTAGTGACTGATTGCACTTTTCATTGTAACAGCTGGGCATCTTAATTTGGTATGTCAAGTGTTTGTGAATTCTCTAATTATGACACCATGCTCCACAATGTGATGTTTTTATATATTTTTCTGTGCCATACAATGCATAATTGCATTTCCTTATGCTTGCTGTGACTTTCCCAAAACTGATACAAGATCTTATGGGGTAATCTATAACCAGTTAATGAATACTAAATAAACAAAACAAACTTAGAAGATTAAAGAATGCAATAATCTAGCCTTGTGCTGATGCATAATATATGCAGTTTAGAAAGCCTGGTAAATCCCTGAGCTGCTTTATGCTAGTGGGATTTATGCAATCACTGTGTGGGAACGAATGTCATACCTGGGTAGAAGCCCCTCCTCTAGCCCCAAAATGAAAATCACCTCCATGGAATGCATCGTTGTGTTGAGGATACACGACTTTAGCACAGGGGTAAGCTGATGCATTCTGTATGCTTGTCTGTATGCACAAGGGCAGCTGTAGTCACCACAGAGATGTATTGCATCATAAATTACATTTACTTTTACGGTAACATCAGATGACTTTGCCTTTCTTCTGTCTGTGTATGCCTCTACTGAGTCTGAAGTCATGTCAGAACACCTGAAACTGAACAGGATGTGTCTTACATCCAGATGACACAGAAAAGTGACACAAGATAAAGCAGGGGTCCAGATTTACCCAGCATACATCCACCTGTCTACCAACACACATTATACATATCTTTTAATATCTCCTAATAATTTTATTGGTCGCATGATCCAATCTGGGGATACAAGTGTTGGATCTGTCACACTTACGTTTGCAGGCACTATTTCCCCCTGTTGCAGCCATCCCATACACAACCTTTTTTCTATTACTTGTCCAATGATAGTATTATTTCAGACTGGAAAGGAAACACTTTAATATAAGGGATCCTACCTGTTTTTTTCATATCTTGGTTTATGTATAGCAACATTTATTTCATTTTTTGTTCTCCATGGCATGAGTTATAGTTTCTCTACATCAAGCGCAAAAACAGCAAAACTATGCTATTTTCATATTTAAAGATCTAATACTCTGGCTAGCAAGATCCAATAAAAAGAGAGTTCTTGTCTCAAGATGAGACCAGTTGTTTCAGCAAATGTAAAAAATGGTTCATTTATCCAAATGTTACATTAGCAGTTTTCAGCAGTAACAAAGTTGTCCATGGCTGGTTTGAATCACAGAGCTATGGAGAAAGAGGGAAGAAGCCTGGATACCACTTAAGAAAGAGTTTTCATTGTAATCTAAGATGGAAAAAACTGTTGGAAGGTTATTAAAAGCATTTCCATAGGGAAGCTTATCTCTTAGATACTATCATGACCCCGGTGAGGTCTTTAGTTATTTGAGTGAACAGTTATCATCTGATTTTTACACACAAGAACGGTAGATTTTTGTCCCAGCATAGAAAGATACACAACTGGATAAATATATATTTCTGTATGTTTCAGTTTTACAATAGCTTCACTATCTTCCTGTTCATACAGTTCTGGTTTACTTGAATGTATTATACAAATACACAATCTAAGAAGGGAAAACGTAATTCTGGATCACAATCTTGCAAAGAAACAGCTGACACTGGAGACATAATTCAGTTCAATGGTCAAGTTTGATGTCAGTTCTTGAATCGAAGTAACAGATGTGTTGAGAGAACACTGAGTTCTTTTAAATAAGTGAAGTTTAAAGAATTATGAAAGCCAATGTATAGAGGAAACGAAGATGGAATATTAAAAAAAATATATAAAGAACATCCAAGAGATCATAAGTATGTGTCACAAAAATTGATACAGATAAGGAAAACTCACAAAGGTGAAAGTGTAATTTTGCAAGGAAATGCAGTAAGAGATAAGGGATAAAAACTTCCTAAGTATGCATTGCAAATGGGAAATGAAGGGGCAAAGTAGAAAGAGACATGACTAAATGGAAACCTAGTGGTCTGTAGTCATTTTGCTATAAAAACACTACTTCGGAAGGTCATGGCACAGCCTTTTCATTATTTTAGACACTTTGATGTAACAAGCTGCCACAAAATTATACCGCAGAGACAGAGGGCAGAAGCTAAATCCCAGCAGAAGTTCAAGCTGAGCAGTATACAGCGTGGAAGCAGACGGGTTTCTGCCATGACACATTGGTGTCATGGGGCTGAGCCAACCCACGCCAACTGATCTTGGACCCAATACCTTCTCTCAGTATAAACAAGAAGACCTACCCAGTCCCATTATCTACCCATTACCTTTTTATAATCATACAAAAAATTCTGCTCCTCCTCTTTGGAAACAGCATTCCCATTCTTCATTAATCCACAGATTTCTTTCCCCAGTATTTTTTCCTTTTCTTTTGTTCATGGCTCACCTGCTTCCCATTTCTTCCTTTCGCTGCTGAAGATCTGAATTTTGCCATCTTCCTTAATTCCTGTGGTTCTAAATCATAGCATCACATGAAATTGGCATAACTAGCTGACCTAAGAGCTCACTGTGGATTTGGATATGCATTTTGGGCAATCTGAATTTTGTTGACATTCACATTTAAAGAATTTTTGTAAGTGTAGCACTAGTCAAATCAGCCCCTCTTTGTAAGCTTCTCCCTCTTTTCTTGTTTTGTTTTGTTTGCATTTTATTTTGAGGAAATGAAACAGTTTCTTCTTAATTAGCGTTCTTCAGTTTTCTTTACTCTTCAAGACTGGTTAACTTCAGCTCTGCATGTCCCAGGATCCACAAAGAGGAATGTAACTTCATGTGGATATTTCCGGATGAATACAAACAGGATATATGGACTTCTAGACACCAAATGTCACTGCAGTGTGGGCAATGTAAATTAGTACTGGTACTAGTTGAAATAATTTTTTGCATACAATTATATGCAGAGATAGACATAGGCACCTAAGAGCCCTATGAAGTTTTCCAGTCCCAGATGCAAATCAAATGCTTAATCAACTGCTCAAGAAAAATCAAGCAAATTTATAGCACCAACAGCGGAATTTTCAATACCTGGACCAATTAATAGGTTTTGCCAGCTACAACCAGGACTGTATTAGTGACATGTAGTATTTCTATTTAAATATATTATTTCTCCAATTTCTAATCAGGCTAAATATAACTGAATATAACATGGAGATACTAGATCAAAATGTACTTCCAATTAATAAATTCTTATTTCAAACTCTGCTGGCAAATATATCAGAAAGAGAATTCCTGAAATAGACTATTGAAAATGATTGGCCAAAATAGAATGTTTCTCAGTCAAATCTGTTCTGAGACTGCCATGACTGCTCTGAGGATATGAGAAATAAGGAAGTAATTCCCATTTCACATTCGTTTCGTAGCTCATAATCCGTTATATAATTTGATGGAATAATTAATGTATTTTTAAAAGCATTTGCAATCTAATCTATATATTATTCATACAAAGTTTCCATGTTTTGTGCAGGTAAGTATACTTTTTAGATGCATGATGCTACCTCCCCAATTTAGTCTTTAAAGACAGATATACTAAAAAAATTACTTGGATGCCTCTTCTGATTTCTGATCTAACACATTTGAAAACCCGTATGTTCAAAGATAAATAAGGAAAGATTTTCAGCTGCACACACTGCAAAGATAATTAGAAAATATTATCAAATGAATGTATCTGTCATGCACCAGCAAACTACTATGGATTTCATCTGGTTTGCATGTTTTGCAAAAGCTTTACCTGTAGTATTCCTTCAATAAAAGTTTATCAGAGGATTTCACAGTCAAGAGGAATAATCACTTTGTTTGAAGTAAACTACCTTACTCAGTGGTGAAATGACAACGGGACTTGAAGCAGGTAAAAAAGGAGACAAGTATCACTTTATGTTGATGCAAAAAGTAATGAAAGATGCCAAAGATATAAAATGAAATGTTTTTCATGGGAAAATAAGCCAAGGGTTTAAAAAGTATTTTGGGATAAAAAGGGAATTTTAAGAGTGACATAGCCCACTTACAGATACAGATGAAAAAAATACTCATGATACAAAAGGAGTGCACAAAATATTTTTTCTCTCCATTTATACAGATGAATGGAGAGGTAACCATATCATATAAGGATGAAGTCACTTCCATCCTATTAGCATCTAAGAAGGATGTTGAAACATCTGTAAGAAGTTTCAAATATCAAAAGACTTGGATAGTCCAGGCTCAAGGATTCTAATGAAGCAGACAGTGAAGATCTCTGACTTCCTTATGCTAATTTGTGCTTAAGTGTGAGACACACTATTTTGTAATGTTGAAAACAAGTAAGCAAGATAACCTGCTTTCTCCAGTATAAGAAAGGTAGCTGGAATTCTATATGGATAAAAAGAAACTTGAATAATTACCAAAGATGTACTTTAAATTAAAGCCTTGAAAATACATGTACTATTCATGTGGGCCAACAAAACTTTATGGAGAAATAGGTTTTGCCAAACAACATGTTTCATTTGTTAACATGGAAGTGAGCAGCTTGGCTGAGAAGAAGCTCTTTCTTTGTCAGCAACACGAACTTCAGAAGTTGACTCTTCTTCTCACCCTGTTGCAGAGCTGTTCCAGCATCCCAGCTGCTGTTCCAGTAGAGCCTGCAGAGCTGCCCTATGAAAAGGAGAGACTCTATCTACACTGAAACAACACCTTCTCTCTCAATTATAAGCTCTGCCACACTTCTTTCTCCAGTTCAGTGATATTTACTAAACTTTAATGAAAGGCACAGACCTGCACGACAAATGTAGAAATGAGAGACTGAAAGTAAAAAGGTACATTCCTATGACCTAAAATTGCCACTAATGCCTCCATTTCATGGAACTACCATCTAGCTAACTTACAGCAACAAAATGCTCTTACGAGGATTCATTGTCAAATGTGGCTCTTCTAAGAGTTTCTCCACAGTCACTGGTACTAAGCCTGTTGTGTTGCAACAGTTTTTAATCAATAGTATGTGAATAAGTACACAATCTTATCTGATGTGTACAGCTTTATTCTTAATTAGTTTTATGATACTGAAATATAGGAAGGATGCAAGGGAGAGGCACAAAAAGATTCAACTGGTGGAAATAATTACAACTTAAAAGAAGACAGAGAGCTCAATCTGTTGAACTCTTCAAAATAAAACTGCTATATGACTTGGTTGTATAAAGTAGAAATATCAAATGCAGAGTGTGTTGAAAAGTCATTCAAGCTATCGAGCTTAACAAGAGAAAGAAAACTGATGGTTCTGACATTAATTGATTCTGCATCTTAAAAGCCACTTTGTAAAGAAGTTAGGAGCCAGACTGTAAAAATGAAAGGCTCCTTTTAATCTTACTCACATTACATTTACACTACTATTTGCTTCAGTGACTTTTGAGGAATTGTCAACACTGGTGAATACCTGATAATCCAAATCTTAAAAAACAGGTCCATAGAAAATCCTGCTGAGCTGTTAAGGAGAAAAGATATAAATGCCATCATAATTTGTTGAACTGTTTTTCTTTTAAAGGAAAGATTGCTTCTAAATAAGAATGTAAATGCACCTGTTATGTACATGAGCAACAAAAGCTCATATGATTATTTTTACTACTTATTTTTCTTAATAAAGACAGAAACATTTTAATATTTTATAGTTTCCCATGATGCTGCTAATTGCCACCAAAAAAAAAATTAAATAGATGGATGCTTCTATAAAAGTGTCAAGAGTTTAAAGTTTTCTTTAGTCAGCGCTGCACAGCTGTGCTTTTCTAACTTCCTGATTGACAGCAATTACTATTCTCATGATCTTTCAACATGACCAAACTGCTGTAATTTGGCTTGGTAATGCTAACAAACAAAATCTCATGAGTCTTAGCCCTATTTTCCTGAATGATCAGCCCAATGTAATTTCAGGAGGAACCCTTAATAACAGATGTCTCTATGGCCCATCTGCATCTTCCCTTGCACTGCTGTGGTACTCTCTGGAATCCATGCTGAGGACACAGAGATTTGTGACCTCAGAGAACCAGCAGAGAAAGAACCTGACAGTAAAAGGGGCAATTTTTTGCTGGATTAGGGTGTTACACCAGATGGAAGAGATGTTCAACTTGCTCAGGAGGTGAGCAGTGGAAGCATTTGACTACTATGAGCAGGGAAAACACTGGGGTATATGTGGTGAAGGGAACTGGCCACATCCCAGGTGGTCACAAGAAGTTAGACTAGTTCAGTCAAGCCATTTAACTGATGTTTCTTACACATATGCTACTAGCTTTCCCTTTCTCCCACTCAAGCAACCTGCCAAGAAATCTCTCGAGTTTGTAAACAAGCAGCTTCTTGATCTGTCAGACTTAGTTTCTGAACAGGAATATCTTACCAACCTCACTGCGTCAAAGAACCCTATGTAGTTCTTCCATTAAACTGAATAATGGTGCTTAATACATACAAATCCATTAATTATGTTTATAATTTTGTAAAGATCAGAGAACAATCTGATGTCAGCAGTTACACTATTGCTTGTCTAAGCTCTTTAAACCAGCACATATTGTCCACTGCTCACTGACAGATGAAATAGGATAGAAACAGAATGTCTCCTATCTGAGGCACATTTGAGATTTTTGTTGGCTGCATTTAAATCACATAATTAAAAAAAAAAAAAAAAAAAGAAAAGGCTAATACAGCAATAAAATAACTGTATTTTTTTTTTTTCAATATTACATGATGTGCCCTATCCATCTTGAATTGGAGATATAAACTAGGATCTAATTACAAATTGGAAAAACCACAAGCCACCAGCAAATTACAGCAATTACGAACAAAGAAAAAAAATCTGCAACCTTTATGCATATATATAATTCAAGATTCTAGCTGTATGAGAAACTATAGCAATTTTTTTGTCCCTATTATTAATAGACTGATTAGATAGGACCCATATCTTTATTAGGTACTTCCTGAATCATTCAGTATCACTCATCCTGCTACCCCAATATTTTTAACTGTTTTCTTGGAATTAAGAGTTGTACATTTTGTGTAAGAGCAACATATAAATAGAACTTTGTAAATGAAAAACATTTCCATGCTCCTGGCTAATCCCCTGACATTTACACTCAGCATGATTCAGCACCTACCCTCAATTTGCTCCCCATATAGATAATTACATTAACACACAGCAATTTAACACTGTGAGACAAAATGATCCCAAGAGCTTTCTCTGGCTGGAGGTCTCCTTGACACTGCAAAAGAGCAGAAGGCTCTGTTTGTTCTTACTGATGGCCTTAGAAGTTAGTCCCCACCCAAAGCTCTATCCATGCTCCCATAGCTATACTAGTACTGCCACACTAAACAGTTCAAAGCTAGTACAGGTACCTTTCTGGCTGAACTGCAACAATTCTCTAACATCTGTGGACACTATATAAAGTAGGAATCCACAGGGTGTTCTACCCATTCTCTAACATGGTGGGATCCTCTTGTTCAAGCAAAACCAATTTGGTCAACATGGGTCCTCCCAAACCATACAGGATGGAAGATAAATGAGAGGGTAAACCACAAAAAAACACAGTGGCATGTGAATGATCTCACCTCCTGGCTTTGAACCTCTGTTCCACACTTTCTTCTTCCTTTCCACAATGTTATGTTGAAAAATATTTTACATATATTTTTTCTAGGTTGCAGTGGACTTATCACAACAGGATCCTGTACAGAGCTTATTAAAAACACATACATCTACAGATATCTATATAGATCAATATTCACATACTGTAAAAATTACAGAACTATTCATCCCTACAAATTCATGAGATGTCTGACGGAACAGATACGTCAAACAGCAGTCTGAGAGGGGCCGATAAGAATCCCTCCTGTCCTGGAGTCTCAAAGACTATCATCAGAGTCAAGCACTGCTAAGAGACATAACATCTCTGGGTGGTCTTAGTGGAGACTTGCTCAGGGACCTAAAGTCAGAGTAGACATAAAATATATGCATGATTCGCGTCTTTTCACCATCAAAATACTGTGAAGCCTGGGTTGCAATACAGCAACTGTTGTGACAGACTCAGCTGGTCAGGAAAGAAAAGGACAAAACCTATCTAGTTACAACCACAGAAAACTGAAATCAACAGAGCAAAATTACCCTCCCTACAACTGAGCCAGGATGTAGAAACATGTTATCAAACATTTCAAAAACACCCTTAATCATCCTAAATTTCAGCTCTCCTCTTTTCTGTCTTCTCTAAAGATTAGTGGCAACAGTCTGAAACAAAACACAGCATCAGTTGAAGACTGAACTACAGCTGTATAAATAAAGACTATAACATACATTAAAATAGAGCAAAATTCTCCCTCCCTCCAATATGCCAGAAGTTTAGCGCAATCCTTGATCAAGACCTGCGGTAGCAATTAAGTTGTTTAGGTTCTCATTTACAGGATATAATAAAATCAGCCTTGAATTATTTATTTTGGTTTCTGAGATAGTGCATTTCCTTAGTATCAGCATGAAACACCACTTATGACTTTAATATGCCGTATTCCATACATTTTAGCCTGTTTCACAGCACATCTATCAAGGCAGGAATGCTTTAGATATTGTGATATGATTTTCCAAAATGATCAGGCATTGTGATTTCAACCCTGCTGCCAAGAAAAACTGAAGTCTATGTCTAAAGTTGACTCACCTGAATTTTATCATACCAACTGATGTGATGAAATGATATTCCACTCAACCCTCTGCTCCTTCCTTGTCTCCCACTTCACACTTAACCGCCCCTGAAAACCAAATGCTGCTACACTCCCCATTTGCCTGGACAAATGTGTGGGCAGATTTGCAAAACATATGTAACGTTATGACCACTGACCCATGACTTAAGAAGTTTGAGGTTTCTTTAGTTTCATTTTTAAAACAAAATCAAATACAAATGCGTGAATTTGGTCTTTGAGACACAAGGAAACAACCATCTGGAGCTTGCTGAGGTACAAACAGATAAAGATTCCTTTCATCAAGGGTCATACTGAGGGTCACACTGAGGGTCACAATGAAGTGCTATCAATAATCTGCAGCTTCAGAAGCTGCCTCCAAATCTTGCATGTTTTGCAAGAGAAAAATGAAGATTTATATATTATCTGACTGGTGATACTGAAGATTAGAACTATTTATTTTACATCCTTTATGGAAACATTATCCTTGCCACCAAAATCTATTTGGATAGTTTGATAATTCCTTTCATGGAATAAACAAACAAAAATAACTAGGACAATTTGTTTAATTATATGACAAATATAATTAAACAAATAATATTTTGATATGTTGTTATGTTAAAAGATATTACCCAAAGGCAAATTCTAAAGTTGTCTTTTTATTAATTGCCAAAGGACTCAAAAATATTAATTATACTTAAAATGATGTACACCCTTTTACATTATGCAAATCTTGAACCTCTGCTCTAATCTTTTACTTAACAGCGAGAATTGTTCTTGCCTGAGGTCCTTACTACTCAAACTTCAAGAGATTAAAAATAGCTCTCCAAACCATATAACTTTTCGTTGATATAAAACAACCTCAGCCTTTAGGAAAAAGAAAAATGGCAGTAAAGAACTTGAAAAATAATTATATTCTTCTGTTAAAAAATGTCCTTATTTGAAACATCAGCCACTCTCTCTGTGCTACTAGATTTAGAAACTGTGACTGTGGAGCTCTGATGAAGCACAACAGGTGAGCAGAGACTTCTGTGCACATAAGCACATTTGTAAGGACAGCAAAGTAAGCACACTAATTCACATAAATTTGAAAAGTTTCTTTTATGTAGTAGATGAGTCCACCTATTTTTTGCTTTTTCTAAGACCGTTATTAAACTAATGGAGTCTATTGGATAACACAGGGCAGATAAGTATCTTCTTTGTACTTTGTCAAACTATCCTTAATCTGGAAGATTTTACCTTCAGCTACTGTTTAAGAGACAGAACTGGTTTGAAACTGGATTAAAAATTCCAAGGATGCAATTTAAAAATAGCCAGAAATAATTTACACTTCTTATCAATTTTGGAATGTGCCTGCATACTGACTTTTTTGCAAATTACATGTGTTATGGGTTCAGAAGACACAAGCAGTCATGATGTGATGGTAGAATTAGGTAGTACAGGATGGTGAGTAGCTCTGGAAATTATGATCACTTGTGGGATTTCACAATTCAAAAAAAAACACCTTCAGAGGTTAAAGCACCCAATGAGGAAACAATTTGTAATTTGCTGAGGAAGAAAGCAGATTCAGCAGATGTAGAAGTTCATTAAATCATCATGGTACTGGGAACAAAGTAGCTTGAAATTCCCTCCACATTCAAACTGTAAACCATGATGCATATTGGAAATGCTCCTGCTTACATCTATTATAAGCTGGTCAAGTAAAACAGCTGGCACCCACAGCTCTGCCTGGTGATTGGCTGTGCTGAAAGTCATGACTTATAGGTACCTCTCTATTTAGGCTCTCCTTGGAGACTTAACTCTTATGGGCCCATAATAGAATAAATAATTAAATAATTAATAATACAAATACAGGTCTTTTTTTCATTAGCCAAGTATCTTCCAGGTTATTTCCTCTAAACTGCCCAGAACACTTATAATTCAGCTACACTGTTTTCTGCATAGGTCCTGACCATCATGTAAATAGCCCTCATTCCAGGCACAGCTACAGGTTGGGCAGAGAAGAGATTCAGAGCAGCCCTGCAGAGAAGGACTTGGGGGTGTTGATCAATGA
>JANRGW010049338.1:0-25963 GCA_024733675.1 Psilopsiagon aymara
GGAAGAAGTTCTTTACTGTAAGGGTGGTGAGGCACTGGAATGGGTTGCCCAGGGAAGTTGTGAATGCTTCATCCCTGATTTTTGTTCAAGGCCAGGTTGGACAGAGCCTTGAGTATCATGGTTTAGTGTGAGGTGTCCCTGCCCATGGCAGTGGGGTTGGAACTAGGTGATCTTAAGGTCCTTTCCAACCCTAATTATTCTATGATTCTATGAAATATCTGATACATACCAATAAAAAAGAGGGGAAGTTATAGGTAAAAAAAAAAAGGTTTTCATCAGTGTTTTAATCTGTTAGATTGCAAGGTATTTCCCTTACCTTTTTCTTCAAAAAGATGGATGTAAGCTTTTGCTGTGTAAGGATCTTCTTGTCTCACACTGCTGACTGAAATGCTGTCCATATGCCCTGTAGAAAATGCTGGCTGCAGAACTGTTCTAGTAGTTGTCACTGTTCTGGGGTTCTTTAGTAGTTCCTGGTCAGTGGTTAATTGCGTCTGTGTTTGTTAAATGCTCTGTTAGAAATATAGTCATCCCAAAGCATAATCTACAGTGTTACTGCTTAGGGTACATCCTGCATAGTCTCCTTTTTAAAAAAGATGTGTTCATCTTTTGATGACAATTAGCTAGAGACTTCATCCATGATTTATATAACATCTTAATAAAGGGGTTTAGTATTCATGAAGGAAAAGCAATGTGGTGTAAGATGGTGATTCTCCAGTGAAGTAGTAACCTCAGGAGCTCCGATTCAGCAGAGGCTTCTCGATATCCTTCCCTTGGGTCAGGTCAATTGATACTAAAAGCATTGCTAATGTCACATATGAAGGGCTGTTGAAGACAGAAGTGACTCTTATTTACAAGCCTTTGCTGGCTAGCGTATCTTTGAAGCACTATTGATTACCTCATGAGGAAGAGGCTGTATATCCTTTCCTTTCTGCCAAAGCAAGGTAAGTTATGTGGGTACAGGTAATGGAATCAGTGAATCTGGGGGAAAGGAGATGAAGAGTGAAATAAAGTACAAAGGTACTGATGTCAAGAGAGGTGCTGTGATAAAAAAGAAGGGAACAGTCAAAGCTGCTGAAACTCACTGGAGTTAGCCTATGCTAGTATGGCAAGCAGCAGAGCCATTCGTATGACAGATTATTAGACAAGCTGTCTTTTTTTGCCTTCAAATTTTTTCTATACACATCTTGTGGAAAGAAAAAAAAGCCACAGAAAAAAGCCAATTTGTAGGTATGTCACTATGGCAGAAGGGTTCCAAGGAACCGTGGGTTGTATGTCTTCTTGGAGGCTTTGCCCAGCAAACCACTATTTATCATAACATGTAGGACAGCACCACCATTAGGAAACTCAGGCGTTCTTCTGACCCACCTCTGTCTCATTCCTCACTTTTAGTATGCAAATATCGTATTCATGGGTAATATTCCATACCCTAACAAGCATAACCTACCCTGCTGCGTTGACCATGACTCAAGACCACACGCAGGCTCCTGCTATACTGGCATATTGCAGCAGCATAATGTTAATGATATAGGGTCACATTAAGTGTGCTAAGATGGTAGGGACTGAGGTAGAGCATCACTGAAATCCCCTCAGACCTCTCTGCCTCTTCTCCCTCCACTTGGGTCATGCCTGGTAGAGCACCCTTGTTCTTCTGAATTGAAATACTGGTTTCATCATCACTCAGAAGAACACTGATGTGATATTTGTGGGCAACAGTTTTGCGCTCTAGCTACCTTAGTATTTTTGAGTAACATTGTTTAGATGAAGCTTATTGACTCTGATACAAAAGACTACTTTTTTTCCCTAAATACATGTTTGAGGAAATATGACATGAAAAAAAGTCTTAGTGTTCTGCTTTTGTACAGATGGCAATATGGTCTTCTAGTAGTGAGAAAAGCTAGCATACTTCGTGATATCCTGTATATATATATATATATATATATATATAGTAGGTATTCTCATTAAACATATTCTAGAATATGGTCAAATTGCATTTATGTCATAAAAAGAAGTTGTAGTATGATAGAACTGTAATCAAATTACAATTATTTCCATTTGGCATAAAAAGAAATTACAAACTCTTGCTGTTTATCAACTTAACTTTGCTAATTGAAGGAAATGGTTTGTATGTCCTCTATAGGATATGCAGGCACATTTGTATTGCCAAATAAGCTTTTTCAAGAGTATTGTGAGGTGGAGTGTAATGGCTGTTGAATGGCTTGCAGAATGATTGTCCTGTATTTAGACTAGTGCTTTTATTTCTTCTTTTGTCTAGAACCTAATTCAGCACATTGATTCAACTTGTATATAGCAAAGCAAGTGAATAAAAAGCTTGACAACTATTTATTTTGCATACTAATTGTACACAGTAATCAAAGAGGTGCATATGACTAAGGGCAGAACATATTGGCTTTCTGGCAAATTTACATATTTTTATTATGCCTGTCTGTAGGCACTGTGTGGAACAATAGGATCACTGTAATGAGGAATGACATCAAGTTATTTGCCACATGTTACGAATGTCCAGTTTATTTAGAATATTAATTCACAGTGTGAGTTCAAAGTGAGAACTTTGCTTGCTCAAGATGTTGAGGAAACAATGTGTGTTTTGGTTGGGTTTTTTTAAAGTTTTTATATAAAACATTACTTGAAGGTTCTATTTTGACAGTAGACATTTCTTAATTGTGCCAGTCACTACATAAAAGAATTTTCATTCCCATTTGAGGGAACTCAGCAGAGACTGATTTTAATAGCTTCAAGTGTTATAACAAAACATTTTTATTTCCATGCTGCCACTATTTATCCCAGCAGGAAAGCTCTTATTTCTGAATTCCCCATGGAACTAGCTCTTGTACTTGCTAATTACAGTACCACTTCCCTGAAGCTTATCTTCTGTAAGGTCTAAGTTTCTGGTAGAGAGCTTGAATAAAGGACATTTTTCCATGAAAACTGGCAAATTATAGTCCACATTCTCATAATGTCTGTTATCCTTTAAATATGTACATGTGTACACTGACTTGTAATTACAGCTGGAATTGCAATAGAAATGACACATTCTAGTAATGCCTTACTACTTTCCTCTTGGATGTTTGCATAATGGCATGGCATGAAGAGCCACAGTAGAGACATATACAAAATCTGTAGCCAGGTCTTCAATATTAAATGATAAAAATATATGATTGAATTTGAATGCATGCCAGGGCAATCTACTTTTATATCAGTAACATATAACAAACAAGTTTCCCATATGCATAGATTTGTGTGAAGATGATCAATAATTAATTTCTAAAGGCACAAGATCGTGTGTTTAACATGCAGTGTTGAAGTATTTGCATAATGGGGATATTAAATTGTATCTGGACTGTGATTGTGCCTTACAGCCCAAGTTCTTTTATACTACACACTATAAAAATCATAGAAAGTTTCACTTCTTCTTGATTTTGTAAGTATATATCAGGAGATTATATATGATGAGGCCAGACGTGGTAAAAAAAATACTGTATATGCAGATGAAGGATAGCAGCATGTCCTGGTTTCACTCTGGAAACACTCTTTAAGTCCATATATCCAGAGCCAAGACAAAACATGTCTGGTTTACTTTATAGTTTAAATGACTACTGTGGTAAGTAAAAGAAGACTTTGATTAAGAATGTAATTTTTTACAATGAAGAAAATAATGGCACAGGTTCCTATTACAGCAGAAAGTTTTTGGTTCTATGCTGAAGGGTCTGGTAAGTCAGTATATAGAATGAAAGGATTTAAGGAACTTGTATGCATAATCTGCCCATCCTCTAAGGGCTCTCTTTTCAATCAGGAATACTGCATACAAGCAGTGTGTAGTTACAACTGCTGTAGAATGCTATCGACATAGCAAGCAACTATACCCCACAGTCACACTGGCTATTCTTCTTTATGCAAACTTTAGGTATACATTTTGTCATGTTTAGTAGATAATACAAAGTGTCATTATATCAGATCTCATTTTTTTTTCCCCAAAATGTTGTCTACATTATTATGTTTATTTGATATATAAAGATATATGTTTAGGTTCTTTTCCTGTGTCTTCTCCAAGGTTGGAAAGACCAGTTAATCTGCCCTTAATGATTGATAATAGGACAAATCTGATGAGCTTGCATCTGTAATACTACCATATAAAATGACAATGTAGCATGTTTGAATTATTCTGAGAATTGTACTGACATATAAAAAATTATTTTCTGTCCATTTTTTAATCTTGGCAATAAATTATTCCTTATTGCAAAATAAATAGAATTTTACTACTTAATTCCTACTATCACTAGAAATTTTACAAGTTAATTCCTACTATCGCTAGAGCATTGCCATTACCTTTTTGCATGTTTCACTGATCTTGAAATGGCACACATTATTAATGAGTTTGAAGGCGATTTTCAAGAAGAGTTTCTGTATGTACCGCCTATCTTTTGTTTAATGAGTAAGCATTTTATCCTTCAAAGGCTGTACTTACCGCACCTTTATTTTCAGCTCTTTCACTATTAATGTTATAAAAAAGATAGTTAATGTGCAATTTCAAGCAGGTTTCAATCACGGGTTCCAGTCATCTTTTATACAAACTGCTGAATTGTGAAGTTATTTTTTGATATGCGTTGAGCATGAGCATCTTTCAGTGCAGTCATATAAAATCTTTCCTCTTCTTCCGACATTACACTGACCCGTGACAATCTTTTTCATCCAGCCTTTCTAACTTTGAATGGGTTTGTCTGGTACTGTTTAAGTTATCTTTCCTGTTGCAGTGTTTCAGACTGTCTTTGAAAAACTGATGTATATATATCAAATAGAAAAATACCTAAAATAGTCTCGGCTTTCATCCTCAGTTATTTTCAGGACTCCCCATATTTTCTAGTTTTGGTCTTAATTTGCTTTATTCTTAGGAGCCTTCATTGGATAATACCTAATTCACAATACAAAACACTGTATTGTGTGCTGATAGTTGCATATAGATATGGAATGGTTCTTTTTCCTCCCTCAGGGAATAAGCTGTAAGACATTCACTCACTGATATTTTGAGGCATGCTGTTAACACAATTTGTTTCACTTGGCATCTTTTTTATCCAGCTTCTGGGTATGGTTGTAGGTGCAAATAAATTAAATTCCTCCATTCATATATACAACAAATTGTTCTATTATTCCACAGACTCATCCCAGGCACTATGGATGTTTAAGCATGTAGCTCATCCTTCTTAAATGAATATAATATATTGGGTTTTGTTTGATAATTGAACCCCCAAAGTGGCTCCTGGCACCTGAGGACATGACTAGGGCCCAGAGGAAATGTACTTAGGTGATGTTTGGTGTGTCTTACCATTTGTGGGCTTCAAGCTCTTGGGAGATTTAAAAACTAAGGTTAAATAGGCAGCTTGTTAACTTAATTGCATTTAAAAAATTTTATTAGTTTTTATAGTGCATTGATTTTGCACATCATCTGAATTGTCTGAGGAGTCCAGTTAAAGTGATCATTTGCACAGCCTTCCTAGGCTGAACTCTCTTGAGGTAACACACCTAGAAGTAAGGAAGGCTGTATTAGTAAACAGCAGTGGCACAAAAGGGTGAGGGATTGCTGTGAGAAGCACTGCCAAGATCATTTCAGCAGCATGAAAACCGCTGATAAAAGCTGTAGAAAAAACCTGAAGTCCCCAGTTCACAGAGGCCTGCTTTTCCAGATAGGCTTGAACAGTTGCCAGTGGGCGAATCAGATGTCACTTGGGTTTGCACTAGAGGAGACAATCTGTTCCAGCAACACTGAAGCCTGAAAAGAGGGAATGAATCAATGGGAAGAGACTCCATACACAATGTCTTTTTCATGTTACCAGGAAAACCACTTTTATGCCAAATTAGTCTGGGATCAGGCTTGTGCCATTTACCTTATTGGAAAGCAATTGCTCCCCTTTATCAGTCAGTACAGTACTCATTTTCATTCCCATCTTTGCATTAAAGAAAGGGATATGGCTTCTTTGAGAATAGCATTGAATTGGGTTTCATTTTGTGAGGCCGTGCAACTGTTGATAAACAATTCTATTTGCTGGCATTTAAATCACTTTTGTTTTCATGATAAGGAGAATTTAGATTTTCTTCTGAATTAGCTGAAATTTTATGAGTTGCATGTTCCGTTCTATTCCTGGGGCACTGTCTGCCCCACCTAGAAAAATGCCAAATTAACTGAGAGCAAAAAAAATTAATCTCAATTTTGTGATCTCAAGATTTATTCCTCCCCCAGAAATGCAGACATGCACGTGCACGCACACACACACGCACACAATCACTCTGAGCGCTGGTTTTAGTCATTGAAAGGGCTGCAAATGGCTTGAATTATTTAAAATGGCCACTGAGGGACCCAGTAAGTTTTTATATTCAGAGTGGATCTTAACTGTGTTCCCACCTTGGCTCTAACAGTCTATTTTTTCTGGTTTGTTTTAGATGACTTTCAGGACTCTTAACTGTATTCATTAATTTTCTACAAAACTGACCTTTAAATAATGACCACTTTCTCTCAAGCTTTTTGAAAAACCTTTATGTTGGATGCAGACAGAAAAGAAGGACTTTGAATAATCTATCAGTGAAAAGCCATTCCCAAGTTTAAGTTTCTGAGCACACAGACTGTTGCTGACGGATAAATTTGTACTTGATATTAAGCAAGAAGTGCTTGCACGGAAGCAGTCCTGATGGCAGCTAGTGGTTCCTGAATAGGGAAACATGACACAGATATAATTTATTGAGTCATTGCATGCTGTCTTATACACTCCCATTGTCCATCTTTCCAAATAAATCTGTTGCTTTGGGTAGCCTGTTTGCTAATCAGGAAAATTGCTATCGGGACAAAAATGAATGGTATGTAGCAGAAAGGAAAGCTTAATTTAGATGTAGAATTAATCCTTTTAGATCTTTCACTAAATACTTCTTTTTTTCTTACACAGTGTGATGATTTTATGATGTCCTCATTTCTTGTCACTCTTTCAGTAATTGTACCTCTTTCCATGCAGTATTTCTCAAATGTGTCAATGTACCTCAAATAGCTAGCTTTTCCATGCATATTTTGTGTCTATTCTGATTTAAGCCATAAATATTTCAAAAGCTGTAAGTTTAAAAAATAAAATCAATTATGACGTCTATGCAGTGTCTGTAATATCTAAAGACAGTAGTCTGAAATGGCCATTTGAAAGTTCTGAAGGGTTAATCACCATAATATTTATTACAGAACTGTCTCCTTTATCAACATAACAACATAATTATTATTGTTATTGACATTACTATAGGCATCCCATTATTGTAACCTTGTGCTTCTTAGAAAGGAGCCTGTTTCATAGGTGAAGGCAAAGTTTCTACAGGGATTTTGCCAAGCATTTGAGCATTTGAAATACTGAGATATGTTCCGACTTAGCTGTGCAAGAATGTTCCTGTGCCCTCCTAACAGTATTTTTTTTAATCCATGAGCTGTAATTTCTCCTTTGGGCAGGGGCAGAAGAGCCCTTCTGTGTCATTGAACCATGGCTACTTTCTCCCGCCCTGGACCCGAGGGGTGGGACTTCAGCACCAAGTAGCTCAGCTCGGTGACCAAACACTGCTCACTAGCATTTAGCACAAGTGTGTAAAGTAGTAGAAAGCATGTGTTCCTCATGGCCTCCAGCCTTGAAGTCTCTGAAACACAAGGGTGATATACAGGAGATGGTGTCAAAACTGAGCTAGAGCAGTAATTACACACTGTTTATGATTGCAGGTCTTTGATGTCATGCTCATGACTCCAAATGCTACTGTGAATAACTGATTCTCACTTAGAATTGCATATTCCCTCTGTCATCCTGTTTTAAGAGATTACAAATTTGGAACCTCTGGGTTCCTCTTGGTCCCTCTTGGTCACTCACAATCACTTAAAACACATTAGAGGTGTGTTAAAAATGCATGTTCCTTTATTTCCTCAGCTTTTTTTTGTGCATTTGTTTTTTTAATTTTATAAAAAGTAAGCTACCAAGGACTATACGGGAGTTCAAAATTTAATGGCCATTAATTTTATGCCTCCAAATAGGCTTCATAGTTCTGATGTGTTTTCATTGTGCAGATACTGAAAAATGCCCATTACCTAGGCTTAAAGGGTGATTCTGCCTCAACCAACACAGTACATCCTGTGTGCTCTGTCTTACCATCTCAGTGCCAAATGCACTTAGCTGTACGGGTTTCTACTACATACAGCTCTACTTATCTGGATAACCACAGTAATAACAATAGCAATAGTAATGTGGATTTTATTGTTCTGTTGAAGGAAACCAGCTTGACTGTCTACCCTACAAGTTTCACCTGGATTTCCTCCAGCATGCCTCTCACTGCCAGTAGCGAAGACTGTGCAGCTTCAATTATGTCTTGTCCTGTTGCCTGAAGGCTACATCCAAGAGACATTTGTGTAAAGGTAAAGCTAATGGGGGTCTCCCCGGAACTGTGGCTGTGAAGGCTGGAGACAGTTTAAGTCTCAGGACTGCCAGGAAAGCTTCTTCATCTGACGCTACAGAAAACTAACAATGTGTTTAGAGTTTGAAACTATATATGAGTGTAACCAAAGAACTACTGTGGATCTAAAGGCTCACACAACTTTTTGTATGTTAGTTTAGGAAGTTTGCACAGGAAGAAGTATCAAGTAAGGGAATCCTGACCCACAGAAAGGTTAAGTGCTGACATGTTTGTGACTTGCATGTCAATGCATTCAACTGTTTGCAGAGCTGACCAAACATGATTTTCTTTTCATAAAACAGTAAGATTGGGTAATCTGTTGTACTTTCTCAATTAGTTGTAATGAGAAACATTTGACTACATTATTGGAAAACTAATGTAATTATTGGATGCTATATTGGAAAATTCATAATGATTTGAAGCTTCTGGCAGCATTTAATGAGATTTCCTGGTTTGCTTTCATTCATTCAAGTATCATTCAAGTATGTCCTCTAGCAGTCAGGTTGGTAAAAGGTGACTGCCATATTCTGGTATGAAAGAGTTTCTTAAACACAAAATTCTTGTAGAGTGGGAACTGTTCATACCCCAAACCTTACCTGAACCTGGCTATGATGGAGAAGATTTATTGGCTTCTATGTCTCTTTTTTTTTTTTTTTTTTTTTTCATTTTTGGATGAGGTTTCTGTCATAAATGATGGGTAAACTAGATTTTTCCTGATATCAGATTGATATTTAATCTGCAAATGTATTATTCAAGGAAAATAAAAAAGGTTTATTGGAGGGTTTGTAGAGAAAGAGCAAAATTAAACAAAACAAGACCAAAAAATACTGGTATGCACTCATCTTTTTAGACTTCAAATGCAGCTTCTGAATATACAATGATATAAGACAGACTTTGAGACTGCATTTAAATATAATGGTAACCCAACAAAGATATATTTATCCTTCTGTATTAGAAAAATGACTTGTGAAGAACAGAAGTTGTCTGTACTTTTAAGTAAGCTGTATCTTTTAGTGTAACTTTGAAGTAATTACTTTTATGTTGCATAATATGACCCAAATATTGTATTTTTGTCAGCATGTCTAATAGGTTGCTCAATACCCTTGTTCTGTACAGGTCATTGAGCCCATTCATGTTCAATGATATACAGTATGAATGTTCATGGGTAGTTTGATACATCTTTAATAGAAGGTGAATGAAATGGCACAGGTTTATTTTTTGACCTTCTGGAAGTGCACTTCCAGTCAAAGGGAATTGCACTTCTAGCCTCATCAATGGAAAGAAAAATTCTGAGGTAGAAAATGTTTAATTACGGCAGATAAACCTCTGAGAGCTGGCCAGTCATTTCCTGTGATTACCATTATAAAGCAAATTAAAGGATCATTTATTTTAGATAAGTTATTGTACAAAATGAAAGGTCATCACAAGCATTTTCCTCTCACTTCTGATCTCTTGGATTAGTTTATGCTGCCTCAATGACCTCGTCTCTGTCCTTGGTGTAAAATGCCCTAAGTCGTTCTGCTTAGGGCCCTTAGCTTGAGACTGCATGAAAGAACGTGAAAGAAAATAATAATTTAATATGTGTAATCATGATGAGAATTAACATGATGACAAAAAGTCTTTCCAGTCAATAAAATACATATTATATTGAACAGAAAAATGTAAAAAGAGCCATGAAAGCCTAGTCCAAGATGACAGTTAACTTTATTAATTCAAAATGAAAGTATGTTGTGGTCATTCTGGCCCATTTTATAATACTTAGTAGCACAAAACTGAATTCACAAGACTCAGGACAGGCAGTCCAGGTGTGATCTGAGATAACTTTGGTGGAGTCCCAGCATAGAGATGGTAGAAGCTAGTGGTGGTTATCTAGAGAATGGAGATATTTGTCCTCTTTGGCTTGTCACTGAACTGATGAGTGAGAGGATTAATTGGAGCAGCACGGTGGAGTGTGACTGTGAATTGAGCAAACTGGGATAACTGTCCACCTGTCAGTGGAGGTGTAGGGTGGTGAGTCTGACCTTGTGCAACAAAAGGATAGAGGGATAGGTGCTCCTTCAGTGTGCCTCTTCTTGGGCAGATCACTGGGCTGTGTCTTCTTGCTCTTAAAATTGCTGGCAGAGGAGTATGGCAAGTGTTCAGTGATGTGTTATTAAGGCATTTGCAATATTTTTTATCAGTGTGTACACAGCATAAGAGAGTTTTAAAACTTAACAGAGGTACAGTGTTGCATATTCTGAAAGACCACATGGAGTGCTCAAGTGATGAAGTCTAGTAGAATAGTATGATGGGAAGAAACACAAAATATGAATCCATATTTGAGCGTCTTTTAACATGGTGTCTCTGAATATAAGTTCCTGTGAAAGAGAAACCTTCTTTCTACTTGATGCTCAATGTTCCTGCCTAACGCACAGTGGATTGATGGATAGCAGATGACTGTAGTGCTTATAACTTGCACATGGGGAGGTAGGAAAAAGTACAGGCTGCAACAGCTTACTGCAAATAAATAGCTGAAAAAGGCTGTGAAATAGGTTAACAGTGCAACTTAGTGAATAAATGTTGACAGGCCTGAGAATTGGATTTTCTTCTTTTAGCTGAGGCAGTCTGAACAGCGAGTTTCTTCTAGGAAAAAAATTCTTGAAAAGAAAGATTAAAATTTTTGTCTGAAGGCAACAAACTAGAGTAAGAGTGTCCATAAAATGTAGTAGCTTTGCATTAATCTGCAACAAACCTTGTGCAGCATAAGCACAGCAGACCATGTTCATTGCAGCAGTGGGACCTTTGTTCTCAGCTTGAATTTGACAGTCTGATGTTAGGTTCAAAGCGCTGGTATCCATTACTATTCACTGTGACTATGACCCCAGTTTTCCTATTTTATTTAAAGCCCCTATGGGAATGGTATGCTCACACCACAGTAAACTGGATTTAGTTTCTTTAGTTTTACCGAAAAAAAACTGTCTAATGGCAGTGTTATGTTTCTCTCCCAGCTTCTGCTCTGAACAGGAAATGAAAGGGGGACTGTCATTTATTAAATTATGAAGTTACAACTGGATGGGATTTGGTAATGCTTATAATATTGCAATGTTTGTAACAAGTGTATCACTACAGAATATGGCTAACGGGCAGTTCTGTGACATCACTGGTTGAAGCATCTCATCAGTTTCCTTTTTATGGAAGAAGGAGAGTTATAAACAAGAAAGGATATACATCAGAAGAAACAGAACCCAAAAATCTGTGCGAAAATGTTAAACAGTACTTAAGAGACAGGATGAACACATTTGGAACAGGGTTTGTCTAATTAAAAACTGTGGGGTAGAGATCAAATACAGTACAAAGTTTCTTCTCGCCTCACCTTTGTCACGTTTGTGCTTGGATGTGTACTCTGCAGTTTCCAGCATGTCACACCGTGTACTTCCAACCTAATTGGAAAGGAGTGGCTGTTCTCTAACTGGGTATTTTGATTTTTACCCTATGCATACTTTATTAATTATGCCACAGTACATTGCAGGCATTATAAATCTTACTGTGCATATACTAGTGTCCTCTAAATTGATCTTATGGGCATTTGTGTTGGACTTCTGCTAATTCATCAGTCAGTCCAGTTTCAATCTCCAGGATGTTTTTTGATATAGTCTCAGTTTCATTGTCAATTGTAAATTGTATCAGATTGACTTAAAAGTCTACTAAATCATTGTACTGTTGTGTTTGACAGATATTTAACTGATAGTAAAGAGATGACAAATTAATAACACTTCAAGAGAGAGTGGCACTTTGAAAATTTTCAGAATATAGAGTGAAGTGTTCTTTATGGTTAAATAAGACTAGGATTTTGCTTCAGATGAGGTGATGCCAAAGGCCTTTAATATAAGAAGGTGTCAAAGAAGTGACTAATTGCTTTGATATGCAACTTTGGAGAGTGAAGTGATTACCAAATTATGCTGCAAGAGAAGTACAAAGTCTGTGTTGAGGGAGGGAGAGCTGCACACATTGCTCTGCCACCAGACAGCTTGGGCAAGAGTGGGGAATTCAGAGGTGAGGCTGACAACCCCATCAGAAGAGCTATGAATGAAACATAAAAATTGTGCAGATTAGTTTTAGGAGAGAAGGCTTTCCAGCTCTTGTTTTACAGTCAATGTAAGGTCATCTGGATACTTGCTAACACTGTGAGCACAGCTATGGCTCTGTCTTACCTGTCCTACCTTTGCAATGGCTCTAGCAGTCATGTATGCTGGCTGTGAGCGCACGAAATGAACAGCTTCCTGAGCTCCATGGCTCACAGGCCCACTGTCGTCTGATGTATGTGATGGAGGAATCATGGGACTGAGGTTAATTCTTTTGATTTCGCTTTACGGGACTGGTTACTGATTTGAATTAAGAGACCTTTTCTTGGCCCTGGAGATTTTACGTGTATGTAACTGCAAGATCATTAAATAGATGTCAGAAATGTTTTCTCACCCTTATTCCCTTGCTTTTTGTTTTGTTTGGTTTTGGTTTTGGTTTTTTTGTTTTCTTTTATGAGGCAGTTTTGGTTGGTCACATGCTGAGTCTTTCACTCTCTGTAGCATTTAGCAAGAACACTCTGGCAGATAGACTTGGCTTATGAATTCATTTTCATAATGTTCCAACATCCACATCATGACTTTTTCCCTGACAAGTGGGAGAATTAAAAAATAATAATAAAAAATAAGCACATTATAACCCAGCAGGAATGATTTTTGCAAAGTTACATCTTAATGCAAGAACTGCATAGTAGGAGGCTTTTTAGGTCAGCATAATTGAGCTCTGGAGTTGGTTTTGGTTTTGTTTTTCTTCATGTTTGGTTTTTTAATGCCTGTTATGGTTTGATAAATTATGCCATTTGTGCTGTTTCAGAGACATCACAAAGATGCTAGCACATGCAGAGGAGCACAAGGATGTCAGACTGGAGCAAGAGGAATTTGTGTTTGTGTGTTTTGTTTGAGTGCAACGACTCTCCAGGAAAAGAATCAGACATTCAAAGAAGCCACTGTGTAAGACCAGTTTTATGGATTCATTTTAAAAAAGTTTGTTCCTGCTATGTGAGGGAGATAAGAGCAATCATATTAAAAGGACTTGCAATGCCCAGGCTGAAGAGACGTTGAAGTTTGCATGATGCCCTGGAGAAAAAGAAGCCATTAAACCCGCAGCCAGTCTTCTAACACACGTGGCCCTCATTTTTCCTGTTAGGGAATTAAAGTTTTTCAGTGTTTAAGGGCAGTTGCAGAGGAATTCACTGATTTATAGGCTCTTTCCTCTCATTCAGCAAAGCATCAGAGACTTCCCCTCAATGTCACAAAGCATGGGAACATACCAGGGAAAGCTGTGCTGCTGGCTATTCCTGCCACAGCCTGAGCATTGCTGAGCAGTATGTTTCTAGAAATCTGCTGATGAATGTCTCTCTTTTCCACAAACTAACTGAAGCTGATAGGAACAATAAAAAACCTGTCTCCTTTTCAGCATCATTGGCAGGATAAGCCACCCAGGAACATGTTTGCCAGGGAGTTCACCATGCTGTTGGAAGGCATTAGAAGAGTCTAAGCAACTTCAGAGCCCAGTATTCAGAACAGCATGTACACACAAATTCATCAGTTGTTTCTTGATGTGCTCACCATTTAAAAGACACATTTTAGATGGAGTTGCTTGCAGAGTATCTTCCTGGTTTGTTAACATCTCTTCCTCTTGAACTTTTAATGTTCAAAACATACACTGTGGAGTCTGCATATGCAGGTTTAAATCATTCTTTGTGCCTTCCAAATCAAACATCATAGTGTGGCATGTAATTTGCCAGGTTTTCTTGAAAGTATTTATACTTGCACAAGGAGCCATAACTAATGAGTTACGACCTCTACTTTATCAACCTCTACTGGGGCTTCTTTGATGAAAATAGTAAATAGACAAGTAGTTTTACAGTTTTGCAAAAAAAGGTATGTTCAGATTTGTTTTAATTGAGATTGAAGTATTTTATATACAAGACACTCTGGAAAGTTCACTTAGTTGAATGGATGTTTCTCTAACTTCTCATTAGGAAAATTGTGTCCTTCAGAGCATAGATAAAGTACAAAAAAAATCACAGAAATGTTGACAGAGTAAATCTATAGTGGAAGATATAAGGTCTTTAGATTGTCATTATTATAGATACTGTAATTTTTGCTAATGTTTTTTTAAATCAATAATTTAAAATATTTAGAAGAGTTCTAATTCCCTCCTTATTCATTCTCTTAAACATCTGAAATGAAATAAAAAGTAGCCAAGAGAGTTTTCTCTTAGCTGGTTCCAAAAACCATGCCTGTTCAGTCTGAGATTTGAAAGGCTTTCCACCCATCTGTTTTCTTTTCTGGTCTTTGGCATTTTACCCCACAGAGACTAAGTGATAGAAGAGGTAACATCTGTACTCTTTCCAAACCTGGATTACCACTATACAGGAAGTAAACATATGAAATTTGGTGGAATTAAACGTTTATAAAAGGTCTGTAACAGAGGAAGCTCTAAGTGTACAGAGTAAATACAGGGATATCATCGCTTGTCCTCTGGGGTTTATGCTGGCATACGGTGAAAGGCTCAACAGAAAAAAGGAAGAAGGTGTTCTTGTTTAGTCAAGATTATGCATTTTTCTAACAAAACCTGCCTAACCTAGAATACTGTTTTTTCTGCTTTGTGGGCTAACAGCAACAACAAAAAAAGAAAATTTCAGACAGCAAGGGAAATTCCAACTTGTAAAGTAATAACTGGAAGGAGTAGGACTGCTTTTCCTCTTGTAGCAACCAAGATGGCACTCTTAAATGGCATACTCTTAAAGCAGAGCTTTTACGCAGGCAGGGCTTCATTCATAGCACTCCAGCTCCTATTAAAATTAGTGGCTCAGAAATAAAGCACGTAGCCTTCCTTTGAATCAAGCTCCTATCCCTTGAATGTTTCGCAATGCTTCTAGACAGATGGAAGTACAAAACAAAAACTTGCCTTGGCTTCTAAAAATGTACCTCAGAATGAGAGTCACTGGGCTGTTTTCTAAAAATCTGACAAACAAGGTTCTGTCCATGTTTCTAGAAAGAAGGGGAAAAAAAAAAGACCAAGCATCGGGCATACTCCTCCAGTGACCAAAAGATTACTGATACTTAGTATTAGGAATTATTGCTCTGAACAACTTCAAAATAGGGGGTTCAACTTAGAAAAAAATCAACAGTCACTACAATGGGCTTCATTGTTTGATTCTGTTTCACAATAGAGAGAAGCTTTTCATGTCTTTCCAGGTAGTGCTAGGGGGACATCACCCACTGTACAGGATGGTTAATGGCAGAAGTAAATAATCTGAATAACCACCAGAACTGTGAAAGACTTATATCCCTTCTCTGCTAATTCAGCCAAAAAATATGACATTTGTGTGCAGCTCAAACTTGCTTAGCCATCTTTTTTTACCATACAATCTTTGCTGACTCTGAGAGTACGCTCTCACAGTCTTGGGCAAAACCAGTATATTTCTTCTGAAACTTTTGTGTTGGTGATTTGACCATTTTGCATCAGATGGAGAAATTCTGAATTAAAAATTTCCCATGTAACACCTATATTCAACTTCAGGAACTACCTCTAGTTCAACATAGGGGGAAAAATATTTGGTGGCACAAATCATGCCTAAGTAACTCATGTGCTGCTTTGATGAGGTATCCATTTTGTCCTGTAGTGGGATGCTAGTGAAAGCAGAGGAATAGTTGTATTAAGGAAAAATATAAAATATTACAGAGGAAGCAGATACAAAAGAAAGTTGTTTAATTGATGAAACTGTTAAAATAATTTAAATGTTGAAATAATTCTCTCAGCACCTTGGAAGATCTAGAAATTTTCTCTTTAAGATTAATTAAGAACATAAAACTGTGCTTTGTGATCACCCCCATCCAACTGAGAAACATCTGGCTTTGAGCTATCAGAGATCATAACTGTGTTAATAGAAGAGTCTGAAAGCAGTGAGAATTATTTAACATTTTTCTTTACGAAGGGTTAAAATTATCTTCTCTTAATGAAGTTTCAGCTTCAAACCCCGATATACAAAAAAAAAAAAAAAAAATGAAGTTCAAATAGATAAGAGGCAAGAAAGTTCAGTACATACACAGAAGGATATTCCTTGAAGTTCTTCAGCTACCAAGGACAAATTTTGCCATTAAACCATGAGCAAAAAAAAAACCTTTTTACTGCTAAAGACTCAAAAGCTTCTTAATGTTGCAAACTGCTGAGGCTATCTCAGAGCAATAACAAAGATTTTGCATCATATAAGTCCAAACTAGGACATTGTGAAATTGATCTCAAGAAGTCTGCAGTCTCTTGAAGGTTTCAGAACTCATTTTCTACTAACACTTTACCTATGGTCTTTACAGGCATCTTTTATCCATGCTTCAGCACAGTTGCTCTGTTATGACCCATCTTAAGACTAATATGAACTTATCTTTTGGTGCAAATGTCCTTTATGTAAATTGTAGAATGAAGAACAGAGAAGTTTTATACCCTTTTATTGCTTAGTGCTTCATAATGTGGAACAAAGATTTTAAATTGCATTTTGGAGATGCTGATATGAGGAAAAGGATAAGAAGACAAATAAATGCATCTTTAACACTATGATAATTTACAAAAGGACAAAGGACATCAAATGTTTGTTTCACTGACTTTTGCTGGCTAACAAGTTTTCTTTAAATTTAAAGTTTTCTGACATGCATAATCTTATCCTGTATTCTCCTAAGTTGACACTGCCTATTCTGTGCAAGCAAGATATCATTTTTCTTCCACAACCTCTGTATTGTTTGGAGTTAAAATAATTCTTTAGGAAAAAAAAATCATTAGTCATCATTTCAAAATATTCTGTAATCTACTGTCATTCCAAGTGCTTATGCAGACAGTTTCTGAACTGAGAGAAGGGCTTCCAAACAGAAATGTTACCATTTTACCATATGGAAATGATTCACTTGTACACCTGATGTTGGAACTGTATTTCAAGTTATTACATATAGCCATGAGGCAAAGGAAGTGAGTATAAGTTTTAGGCAAAATTAAAAATGTTTCAATGTAGATACCCACAGCCTGATAACATTTTAGAATGTGGAAATTTGGGTGATGTGGGGTGAAACAGGAAGGGCGATTACTGTTCATAACCTTGTCAGAACTTGAAAAGTTAGGATCTAAAATTTAGGATAATATTTGAATCTTTTTATAAACAACCCCTTGTCAAAATAAGAAAAAGCTTTATGTTAAAGTCTCCAATTCTTAAGTAAGAGAGGTGATTTGGAGTGGAGAACAATCAAAGACTGAAAAAAGGTGTGGGAAGCCAGACAGGAATGCTGAAAGTAGAATTGCTACAAAGAGGTTACCTTCCTCTGCTTGTTTTTGTTGTTGAATGCATTGATTCTTGCATTCAACCTCCTCAACAATGTTCTAACTGCTGATTATGCTGGCAATTTTTTTCCTTTTTGCTTCATCTTTTACTGGCACCAAACTAGTTGATGCTTTGCAGTCAGTAGCTGATAGGATTTAGCTACATCCTACGCTGAATGTTGCACTGTGTTGAAACCATTTGTTTGCTTCTTGTGACAAGTAGTCAGATACCAATGGGCATGTATGTCAGAATGGAGTGCCTTCACTAATTTAATGGAACTGGCACTTGGTCAGTCCCAGAGAGTTTGCTACCTAACACTGACTTGATAGTGTCTTCTCAGGGTCAATGGCAGGATTTAGAGTGGAACCGAGGAAAGAACTCAGTAATATCTTTTAATACAAAGGAGGATGAAGACGAAAGGGTGGCTGAAATAGGACTGCTGTTTTAAAGAAAGAGTAGTTTTGAAAGCTACTCTGTGTTCCATTACCACTTAGTACACTGAGATAAATTAATCTTGATGTAGGCCAGTATTGGTATACCTTTAGAAAGTAATAGAATTTATATTGTATAGATATATATATAGCTTGTGTAGAAGGCAGCACAGAAAATGAACAGGCAAGAGTATAATAAGGAAAATAAAGGATTATGGTATAGCATGCTTTATTTTTTGTATTTCCGGCCATATGTATATCACTATGGAATTAATACATTTATACTGAGAAAACAGTTACATTGTTTCTGGGTTTTGTTCATACTCTGTTGTATTGTTAGGAAGACAATCGTAAGACCCTTTGCCCTTCTTCCCTTGAAGTGTATGGCACCAAAACCCCTTTAAAAATCAAGATTTATTGTACCCATTTAAAGCTTTCACCCAGGGGAATTTTCTATCAGACATCTCAAAGAAGTTCGATTTGTTCTGCCTAGTTTAGCCTTTTTTCTACTTTGTGGATAGAATGAAAGACGTTTCTTTTAAAAGCAATTTTCTCAAATCCTCTACAAAAGTGAAAATCAGTGGGTTTAATGATTCCCTTGGCAATTGGCTCCTTAGGCAACAATGCAGCAATTATAAATAATACTAATAAGTTCATCTGATGGCCTCTGATAACAAGTTAATTCAGAATTCCTCTTTTTATAACATCGGGCACTGCTTGTTGAGAAAGAAACAGAAATATTTGTATGAGTATGCGTGTGAGAGAAAGAGAAGCAGAATTGATTTGCATGCTGAAGTACAATATGCAACCGGCAAGAAAGGATCAGGAATTCATTTTTAAGAGGCTTACTTACAAGGATGTTACGACCATCTTCTCCAAAAATAAAATAAAAGCAAGAAGACCCAGATCTAATTAAAATTATTTATTATTTAGCAAAGAACCCATTTGAGAAACTTAATTGATTTACTGTGATATAAAATGGAAGAGTGTCATAATCAAGCTTTTTAAGATTTTGGATATGTTGGATACATTTTAAGATGTGTCCTTTTCTGCGTTACCCAGCTTGGAATATTTTAAAAGGCCTTGATCATTCATTAGGGGAGTAGTCAAAGATTCCTGTCTGCTGTACCCAAAAATCTGACACATGATTCACTGCTAGCACTTGGGAAAAAAAAAAAAAAAGGAATAAGAAGGATTCAGAGGGAAGCTTGAAATTCGTAATTCATGTTCTTGAACCTGCAAAGGTACCATGTTTGCTGTTATGGAAAGGCGAGGTGTAGATGCACATAACAGAAATTGTACAAAGTACTGTACAAAAGTCCTGGTACTACGTTACGGCTGTGCTTTCAAGAGCTATTATCTTATGTAGAACTAACCTGCTTTCAGTCCTGAAATATAGTTCAGTGTTGGGTTTTTTTCTTCCAAATTACAGAAGTTAAAGCACACAGAAATCTCATTTCAAATAACATTTCGGTAATTACAGCTCTTGTAATAAATATATATATGTAGAACAAATATAATTTGTACTTCACAAACAGTTCTATTATTAGATGTGGATGTATATTACGTAAAAAAATGCCAATAATAAAATGTTTACCCACATATCTTCTTGAAACTTTATATGCATAATAATTCTGTATAAATGCTGCTGTATATGTTGGTAAGAATATTTTTCTGTCATAAAAATAAATGTGATTTTATTTGATGCAAAGGTCATACACAGAGGTTTCATCTCCTTCCTAGAATTTTCATGGACTCAAACAGTATCTGATTGACTTAATATATCAGTAATGGCTGTTCATCTAAATGACCTTCACTGTTGTTTTCCAGCCTAATGTTTTCTTTGCTCTTTAACATCAATCAGCAATGGTTTTATCTGTTTTCTAGTTAACAGCCCAAAGTTATTTAGTACTTTCTAGCTCTCTGGGATGCAACTAGATAATTATTTCTAATTAACTGTTAATTTGTTATGACAGTAAAAATTAGGAGTATTGATCACTTTGCTTTTTAAATGGTTTATTTTGTAATTCACAATATCAGGAAGTACCAAGTCAGGTATTTGACAGAATATCAAGAAAACTTGAAACAGTCTAAGTTAACTTTCATAAACAACTATTGAATAATACCCCCAAAAGCATATAAAATTATGTTATATGCAAGTGACTTACAAGTGTAATTATTCATCTAAAACCTGCCTGATGCCCTAGATTTCTATTTACTTAAAACACAGATGGTGTTTTATAAAGTTTTAAATATTCCAAATCTCTCTGGAGCAGAAGTAAATTAAAAAAAAAAAAAAAAAAAAAAAAACAAAAGAAGAATTTTTTACTGTAATTTGCAGGCATTGCAGTGTTAATCACACTTTAGAAAGTAAACATTAAACTTTCATGGATATAGGAATAGCAGACATCTGTGAAGATAATATTTTCTGTGCACTGAGTGAGAAGCAGTCAGTGTCTGCTAGGTTAAATGAGTAACATGCCACGGCTTTTCAATTCTGCTTCACAGTAGTACTTCTCACAGTAATATTCCACAACCACTGGAGATGTTGAAGTTCATAAGAGCAACATCTCTATATGTCAACACGTTGTCTCAAACATGAATCATAATGATGATTGCCTTCATCTTGTGCACAGACACAGATGGATAGGTTTAATGTAATTTTCTAAGAACTAGTTTAAATGAGATTACCCAAAAGAGTTAAGGAGTGCTAGAAATTTTAAACCTATGTTTCTTTATGTCAAAGAAAAAAAACAACACAGGAAGATGATTTTGTGAGCTAAAATGGTACAAGAAAGCTCAGAAGTTTCTGGTATAAATGAGGACTGTTTCACCAGTGATCTTTATAGCATCTAACTTGAAAAAGCAAAGCATTTAGAACCAAAAGCAGTTATTCATCTCTGTTGCTTAATTCTCCTTTGTGTTACTGTTGTATGTAGTGAAAATCAGTGATGATGGCATTTGTTTCCAAACTTGGATTTCAAGTACTAGATGGGAATATTTATTTACTGAAAACCTATTGTCATCTTTTCATTGCTGAAAGTGATGGGGAGGGAAGAGAAGTAATTTTGTTGGTCTTGATGTCGGTGATAGGCACTGCAGTTTCCCTGGGGAAATGGCTAACTAGGTTTTGTGAAAGATTTAATAGTTCTTTTAGTGCCAGGCAATTGAAGATTCGGGGCTTTCAAAAGTTTATAGATAAAAAGCTGAAAAATATTATGTTTAGAGCTTTATTTTATTTTTAAAAACTGATTTATTACTGTATATTTTTTGCAAGTCATTGTTCTCAGGAAATCATTTCAAACCTCTCCATCTTCCCTTTCTCCATAGGCAAATGTTAGTTGTATGCTATAAGCAGTACTTAACGGTAGGTTTGCAGAGGCTTTTGCTGTAGTGTATGACTGCAATACAAAGGGTAGGTTTCAGGAAGAATGCCTAAGTAGCAAGGAATATGAAAGGTTCAGAGATGTGCTCCTTAGTTAAGGTAGGAAAAAAGGATATGTTCAGGAGTTGGGGGATTTATGAGCTATGAATTGGAAAAATGGGTCAGTTAAGCTTAGAAAAGTGAACAGTAGCATGGAAAATATAGAGATTCAGGGACAAATTTGATTTTGCTAAGTTTTTGGGGAAGTAACATCTGTGTCAAGGTGCATTCTCACGTGCCCATGATATCTTTGTGTGGGAAAGAGACAAATAACTGAAGAATCAGAGGGAGACAGAGGTTTCAGGTAGAGGCTGGTCTGGTAGGATTTTGCTGCTGAGCAAGGAAACCAGTATCTGATAGTTTGTTAGTGTCTATGAAAAGTATGCAGGAATTTGTACTTTCATATAAATAAATAAAATTACAGAGAAGATAACTGGCTTAATTACCAATTTCTCTTTCAAGCTAAAATAATTCCCAGTGTGATTACATCTAATCAAACTAAAAAGACCAAAAAACCCAAACCAAACCAAGCATATATACTGTTCCATGCATAATTAAGTTTAATTTAAAGGAGTAGATACCATTGTGAAATATCTGTAACGTGACAAGTTTGTCATCTACATGAGAAGGCAATTATATATTTCACCTACAACTGGTGACAGCAGTTGCCTGCTAGGCACAGACTACTGTTTAAGTCAAAATTTAAAAAGTAGAGAAAATCCATTTGGTAACTATTGCTATGCCACTATTTAGTTCATAGTACTACCGCAGATAGACATAGCTAATATGGGCAGAACTAAATTTCTCATGAATGTGTCGTGTCTGAACAGCCTCTGAAAAGTCCCATGACAGGGCTACTCACATACCTTTAGCCAGGGTTGCTTTATTCAGAGGGATTCATCTGCTTCTGACACAGACTGCAATCTCAAAACATGAGGAAAACCTCCTGAGCATTCCCAGACATGCACTGTGTTTTGTCTTTTAAGACAAATTGTTAAGGTAGCTATAAAGTCTTATTTGTACATAATAGCCCATGTATAAAGGCTACTAACAAGAGCTGTAGTGTGTCAGTAAAACCCTTGGATTAAATTTGACCGCTTCAGTGGTGCTAAGCCTGGAACAGTGCTCTCAGTAGTAGACGGTGAGCACACTTGAGCACCTTTACAAATTGCATCATGTGTCCTTATTCTGCAAGGACATTGCAAGGCATGCCCTTAAAATTTTTGTAGAAAAAGTGATTCTCAGTTTGATAATCTAAAGCCTTTGTGTTGGGTTTGTTTTTCTCTTTAAACATATTAGTACATTTGAAAACCATTGTTTTTCAGATGTCTCCCTTATTGAATTGGGGACCATGTTAGTTCTCCCCATGACCCATCAGAGATAAAAAATTTGTTTACTGTAAATTGCTCACCACTCACTCCTATGCACCATCTGCCACACTTTCCCATAAAGAGCTGCATTTCTAATAACAGCTCTTTTAGGAAAAATAATACAAGATATTTTATGTACATGCATGGGATATAATTGCAATTTTAATCTTCCTGCTTACGTTACCTTTACATATTAAGCTTTACTGCCAGTAAATAAATTATTTTACATTTTAAACTTTCTGTGAAACAGTCAAGGTTTTGCATCATCAAAGAAAGTAATGAGGAGGGTACTAATTTGCCCATAAATTTGCCTCAGCTAAACCTATCTGTATGTTTACACTTCATTAGCAAATTAATGCCTTTTAACCAGTAAGTCTTTTTTCGTTCAGTATCTCTGCTGTCCTAGTTTAGGAATATACATATACTACTGTTTCTACTTTAGGAAATAAGATCTACAGAAGTAAGTGCTAGAGGTAGTAGTGTAAATTAATGCCTGCAACTTGGGTGTGTAATGTGTGGGTACGTGGCCTCGGAACAGAATCCAGACTGACCTGGATGCCTGGGATGTGTAAGGAATGGGAGCTGCCATCCTATAATTAACAAGCAAGAGATATTGCAAGCAGAGGAGAGGGAGTGTTTGGACTCCTGCTCAATTGAAACCCATCTTTCACTACTAGAGAATGTTTAAATACTAGGAAATTATATATTTCAGTTTGCTGAAATTCCTAGTCAGAGTTAGTAGATGTTACCTAAGGGAACTGAAGAGTCCTGAATATCTTGCAATTCAGAAAAGGAGAAAGAATCACAGAATCATAGAACAGTTAGGGTTGGAAAGGACCTTAAGATCATCTAGTTCCACCCCCCCCCCCGCCATGGGCAGGGACACCTCACACTAAACCATGCCACCCAAGGCTATGTCCAACCTGGCCTTGAACACCTTCAGGGATGGAGCATTCACAACTTCCCTGGGCAACCCATTCCAGTGCCTCACCACCCTCACAGTAAAGAATTTCTTCATCATATCCAGTCTAAACTTCCCCTGTTTAAGTTTGAACTTATTACCCCTTGTCCTATCACTACAGTTCCTAATGAAAAGATGATTTATATTTATTCACTTTTTTCCTTCCCCCCCCCCCCTTCCAGTCAGTATTTACTGTAGTTTAGTAGAGGAATAGCATAAGTAGATAACTGCATTAAAGCAGCTGGGCATTCCTGCTCCAAATTTAATTCTTGTTTCTTAATGTTTCCAAACTTGGAACAGCTTCTGAGTTCTTTAAATTATATGTCTTCTTGCCAGAAAGTCCTACAGGTTCATAAATACCAAGAAACATTTATTTTTTATAAGCATCTTCCAATTGTCTCTGATTTTTGTTTCCCCAGATTTAATTCTAAAGTTGATTTTTCAAAATTTCAGAAAACTAATTCATTTCCATAGAGTCACAGAATCATGGATTCGTTTAGGTTGGAAAAGACTTTAAGATCAACACCCCCAGGTCCGTTTTAGCCAGGCAGCTTTCCAGTCACTCTTCCCCAAGCCTATAACATTATGTGGGGTTATTGTGGCCCAAGTGCAGGACCCAGCACTTTGCCTTGTTGAACCTCCTACCACTGGCCTCATCCCATCAATTCAGCCTGTCCAGATTCCTCTGTAGAGCCTTTGTACCCTCAAGCAGATGAACTTAGTGTCATCTGCAAGCTTACTGAGAATGCACTTGATCCCCTCATCCAGATCAGTAGTAAAGATATTAAACAGAACTGGCCCTAATATTGAGCCCTAGGGAACACCACTTGTGGTTGGCTGCCAACTGGATTTGCCATGGATACGTATGCTTACACAGATAACTTTAATGCTTTCTTCCTTGCAGAATCGTTTTAATATTTCAAGTAATCAGTTTGGATTAAATAAATGACTATTATTATTGCCAGATCTGATTCTATGTACGTGGTGTTTAATTATTTTCCCTTCTTTCAGAGCAACATGATACAACAGCTGTAAAGCCCTCAAAATTTGTCAGGGTTCGCGTGAAAAGCAACTCGCTGTCTACCACACTGCCTGTTTTCAAAAGGCTTTGTAGCATAAATGCAGGTAAACAAAATATGTTTCCCAGTTTTATTGTTATCTTCTCAGGCTTTTGCCATATATTTTTCAAAGCATCTACTGCAGTGCTGTCTGGGATCATTACATACTTGGAGTTTCTTCGTTTCTGTTATCATCTCATGATGACTGAGGGCTGGTACCTAACTGAGAAACCTAGTCTTATATCTTAAATATCTTACTTACAACATATGCACTATATTCTGTTTCAAAAAAATATTGTATTGTTTACAAGAGTCCCTCAGAATTTGTCAACTTCCAAACAGACAATTTTATTTTGTAAAGACTGGAAAGTTATTTTCTTCACTAGTGTTGTTCCTGTAAATGCAAGCAGTGTTGGGAACACTGGTGAAAATTTTCAGGCACAGTCCTTTATTTCCCTTTTCAGTCCATTATATCTAAGCTATGACAGATCTTCATTAGTTTAAAGTCATCTATTTCCATTTTTAATAAAGAATAGCAATAATATCAAATTCCCAGATGATTTACATAACCAAAAGTTAATTTAGGTGTGACTATTGACTACTGAAGTCAAACTATTTCTTAACAGGAATTTAAATACTGATTAAGAAGTCTGACAGTTTTGGCTCAGTATTTGCTTTCATACTTCATTATCAAGAAACCCATCTTCCATGTCAGAATTCTCATCTTTTGAAGCTAGTATTATTAAAAAATAATAGAGGATTTTTTTTGTTTGGTTTGTTTTTTGTGGGTTTTTTTTGTTTTTTGTTTTTTTTTTTTTTTTAATGCTTTGATTGTTAATCTATGTTATTTCCCAATTCTGTTGCTGGATTTGTTATTTGT
>JANRGW010049344.1:0-15796 GCA_024733675.1 Psilopsiagon aymara
TGGCCAGACCAAACATCACTAAGCCATAACTAAAAACATTGGTGTTATCAGCGCTGTTCCCAGGCAGAAAGTCAAAACCACAGCACTGCACCAGCTACCAAGAAGGAGAAAAATGACTGCTACTGCTGAACCCATGACACTATTCAAATTTTTAAGTAGCTCATCATGGTTTTGATAAAAAAAAAGATAATCCAAGAATTATCTTGTGCATTTTGGTTGTTTTCATTTACTAGAAACTAAAATATATCATAAACTTGGAGTAATTGTCTGTTACTATTGTTTTCCCCACTTTATGTTATTTTTCTTCATTTTTGTTTGTTTGGTGTTTTGTTGGTTTTGTTATCTTTTAACAGATCATCTTATGACATGTAATAAAACCCCTACAGAGATCACTTAGAAGCATAACATACCCTTAATACAACTAGTCAGATGAACTGAAAGGTAGAATGGCTTTTCATCCTTTCTCTGTGTTCAGAGAAATAGCAAGCATCATTATGAAGATCTTGATAGATGATAAACGAAAAATTAGTTGTATTTTCTAGATAACTTATTTGGATTGAATGATAAATACAAACTTCTGTGCTTCATAGCTAGATTTATGAATACATATGGATACCAATGTAAGGTAAAAAGGAACCCAGAGATATGACAATGTACTCAGGAAAAGGAAAAGTGAAGAAATTAAAACTCAAGCAATCAGCCTACTCTGAAAATTCTGCACTAGGAAATGGCTGTATACACAGAGTGTTAATCTCAAGCTTTCTTTCAAAACAACCCCAGAAGATGAAGAGAGAAGTACATTCAAATAAAAAAAATAAGTGTTTCTCCTAAAATCCTTGAAGAGAAGAAAGTGATCCAAGAAGAACTGAGGGGAAATGTAAGAAATTATATGAAGATTTCTTCATTAAAAGTAAGAAATTTTGCTAGGTTAGGACACAAAGAAGAACTCAGGTATTACTGGCTAATCTACAGTTATGTGGTATAACTATATAAATGGCTGTACTGCTTGGGTACAGTTATTAGACCTAATCAAAGTCATGATGCATTATCATCTATCAAATCGTAAAGAAAAAACCCACAACATATAACATAACAAGGCAACATTAGAAAATCAATAACATGGATAGAAAGCCAATTTAAAATTTGGTTTGAGGGAATAAACTTTGAAGAAAGACACTAAATATGTCCAAGTTAATCACCTATTTGTTGTGGGTAACTCCAGCAGGCAGCTAAGTATCACCCAGCCTCTCACTCACCACCACCACCACCCCTCTGTGGGGAGAAGGAAAACAGTTGGAAGGGCAAAAGTGTGAAAACTCATAGATTGAAATAATGAAGTAAGCAAAAGCTGTGCATACAAGCAAAATCAAATTGAGGAATTAACTCACCACTCCAATGGTCAGGCAGGCGTTCAGCCATCTTCAGGACAGCAGGGGTCCACCATACATAGTGATTGCTTGAGAAGAAAAATGCCTTCACTCCCAGCACCCCCTTTTCTTTCTTCTTCACCCAGCTTCATGCTGAACATGATGCTATATGGTGTGGAATATCCCTTTCACCAGTTGAGGTCAGCTGTCCCAGCTGTGTCCCTCCTGTCTCCTTGTGCACCCAGCCTGCTTGCTGATGGGGTGTACACCTTGGCTCTGTGTAAGCACTGCTCAGCAACAACAGAAACATCCTTGTGTTATCAACACTGCTTTGAGCACAAATTCAAAACATGGCCCCATACAAACTTATATGAAGAAAATTAACTCTATCCCAGCCAAACACAACATATCATCTTAAGACAGTCATGTAAAACTAAGAAGGAATGTTTTATGCTTTTAGAAAACAGAAGAGGATATTAAATTATAATATAGAGAAAAAAAGGTAATATTTACCAAAGCTGTCATTGAAAAGTAGGTAAAGGTACAGTAACACTTTCTACAGGAAGTGATGAGACTCCAGAAAAAAAGAGATTACATAGAAGGGTAGTAAACTAATGACACTTACTATGTTTTCTACATCAGCATTTGAATAGAAAGACTGAAGTAGCAAATGCTGGGCCAGGTGGTATCCTTACCAAAACCAGAACAGCTCTTGGTAGTTTTATCAGACCTCCATGAATGAATACTGCATGCCAGGGCAATGTTAATTATCACACTTTCTGAACTGCAAGCCTATACTATGTTTAACAACCATGAGGAATCTGTGAACACTGTTCATATCAAAACATACCTACAACAATATGCTTAGGTCCAGATTTTTCCTGTGAGATGCAAATATAAAACAAGAGATACCAAGGTTCAGATTCTAATTGACAAGCTAGTTATTATAACTGTTTAATCCATGAAGAGGAAATTCTGGGGTAGTATAGATGGATTATAACACTGCCTTTCAGGCCTGTGTTTAAATATATTGAAAATACTGAGACTAATACTACAATTTGTGTGACACAGCAAATTTTAGTTTTGCTGATCATCACTGAAGAAGGATATTTAACTATTCTTGCATCAGCTGGGGATCCTTCAGGGAAGCTCTTTTTCCATTTTTTGTTCAGTATCTGTATTTTAATTCCCTTTAGATGGAAAAAATAAAAGTTGTCTGGCCTTCCACAGAAAAAAGCATTTACTGTTATATAGGTAAAACCCAACATAGTTGCAAGGTGAGATTACGAGAACTGGACCAAGATGTAAGAGATGGTCTGAGGAAATGACAAAAGATTTTTTTAAAAAATACAGTTGGTGGGTCCTTGATAAGGCTAGAAACAATGGATTAAATCCACAAACCAAAAGGACTCAACTATACAAAACAAATTCTTTACACAAATATAGAATGAAAAAGAGGTGAAGCAAGATATAAATAAATAGGATGGTAAGCATGATGTGATGTTACAGTATGTGTGATTAGTGGCTGTTCAGGAGTGATGCAGAACAGACACCAGAAAAACCATATAATAATTTGGGTTGGAAAGGACCATTAAAGATCATCTAGTCCAACCCCCTGGATACGAGCAGTGTCTTCTTCAACTAGATCAGGTTACTCAGAGACTAGTCCAACCTAACCTTGAATGTTTACAGGGATGGGGAATCTACTACCTCTTTGGGCAACCTAGATAAATAGTGCCTTTTGCAATGAGCATGAATTTTCCAGAGCTTTGAAAAGGTAAGAGCATTACCTGAGCACCAGAAATTATTAAATAAATTTCCTATTGGGTTTCCACAGGCTGTTGGAAGACAGATGATTGGACATTATATTGGTTATAAAATTTTCCTGTTCATAAAGAATACCCTGAAATGTACAAAAAGCCCTGCTTTTTATTTGAACAGTTACCTCTCAGAGAAAGAAGAAAAATTCCTTCCCAAATCTCAGTTCCTAAGGAGACAATCTGTAAGAATAACAATAGAAAAAGATAAAAAAACTTGTTTAAATATCACTTTTCATGTATAAGTGCCCTGTAGTCTAAAGGCCTTGTGGTCTTAATCAGTTGGCATTGTCCTTCAGCATAGACAGTCTTCAAAACCTTTGATTTTAAACCTTTAAACCATCTTCCACATGTCTACAATATATTAACCTGCAAAATATATTAACCGTTGTGACACTTTATTAATTCATGTTAGTAGGAAATAAACAAACAGAAAATTAAAACCAAAAAACCAACAACAACAACAAAAAAAAAATTAAAAAACATTGGATATACAGTAACCATCAGAAAATGTTCCTATTAGTCTGTGTAAAAAGCTTTAAATCCCACAGAAGATATCACTACTTCAAACCATTGTCAAGTGTGGCTTTCTGCTCTTGCTAAGTAGAGATGACAGGAGCAGAAACAAGCCATAGTCTCAGCAATTTCATTGCATTGAGTGCCAACATGAAAAATACTGAGGCTGAAAAGGAAAAGTATATTGACAGTTGGTTATTCATATAAGAAGTAATAAGTTGTCCATTTTCAGAAAAAAAAAAAAAAAAGACTTTTTGGTTTACATTCAGATTTGACTTATGGTAATACCTTAACTGAACCAGAAGAATAAACCAATCATTCTTGACAAGTATGAGTGCAGAAACAATAATTTAAAAACTTCTTTATCAGTGAAAATGAGGGAGAAAAAGCAAGAAAGTTAATGGATCTAATTATCCCATCTCTTCTGAAAGTCTGGTACTAGCAAAAATGTAACATATAAAACCACCACAATGCAAAGAAGAAGTTTTTGATTATCACAGAGAATTTTAAGTGGAAACGTATAGGGGCTTATTAAAATTCCATTAAGAATATGAGTGATAAAATGAGGCTTCAGGAATTAAAAATATCTTTAGATAAACAGAGCCAATGGACTACAAAACATAACTGAAGATTCAAAGAAATGAAAATATGTTAAGAACTTTCAGATTCAGATAGAAGTGCAGCAGTTAGAACTTATTTCAAAAAATAAAAATAATTGAAAAAAAAAAGAGTCCCTTATCTTAAATGGATAGGAAAAGTAATGCCTAAGCACATTCCTCCAAAGGATTCTTTACAGACAGTATTTGCTGTTAAAGGCACCATGATTCATATATATTAATTTTCCTAAAAAATGCAAAACTAAAGTGAAAGCAAGTATCCCATTAATCATTTCAGGTCTGATTATAGCCACCTATACCTATGACAGGGCAAATATCTCCAAATGCAGTAAAGGATCATATTGGTAGGAATTATCAGGAATTTGCTCCTGCCTTTTTTTACAATCAAGATGAAGGTCATACCTGAAATAATTTGGGGGTCTTGGTCTTAGTGACTGGCCAATCTTTTAATCTTTAATATAGAAGCTATGGAAAAAGACTAATGAATATTAAAAAAAAACAACAAAACAAAAAATAACTTAGGAAGATACACAAAAGAGCACTTGAGAGGGGAAGATGATGGGGCTTTGAATTATCTGTGCTTTTTTATCAGTGACAGGGAACAGTTGTGGCCAGTTCATCACATATTGTTTCTGCACTCCTTCCTCTTCAGGGGGAAGATTCTTTGGACTCTTCCTGTGCTTCACCATGGGGTCTCTCCCACGGGAGACAGTCCTCCATGAACTCCAGTGAACTTCCCACAGGCTGCAGTTCTTCATGAACAGCTCCAGCGTGGGTCTCTTCCACAAGGTGCAGTTCTTCAGGAACAAGCTGCTCCAGTGGGAGTCCCTTCCATGAGGTGCAGTCCTTCAGGAACAGGCTGCTTCAGTGGGGGTCTCTTCCATGGGTGCAGTCCTTCAGGAACAGGCTGCTCCAGTGTGGGTCCCTGCAGGGTCACAAGTCCTGTAGCAAACCTCCTCCAGCGTGGGCTCCTCTCTCTGTGGGCCCCAGGTCATGCCAGGAGCCTACTCCACTGTAAGCTTTCCACAGGGTCACAGCCTCCTTCAGAGCATTTTTACCTGCTTTAGCACCATGTCCTGCATGAGCTCCAGGAGGAGATCTGCTCCACTGTGCACCTCCATGGGCTGCAGGGGGCATAGCTGCCTCACCATCATCTGCATCGTGGGCTGCAGTGGAATCCCTGCTTCCGTGCCCTGGGCACCTCCTCACCAACTTCTTCATTGACCTGGGTGTTTATCTGCATGCTTTCACTCCTTTCTCTTTTGACTGCTGCTAGTTTTGCAGAGTTCCACTACCACCACCACCTTCTTAAATAAGTTTTCCCAGAGGTGCTGCCACTGTCGCTGATGGGCTTGGCCTTGGCCAGCAGTGGGTCTGTCTTGCAGCCAGATTTCATGGTCTGTACTGGACAGAAGGGAGCCTTCCAGCAGCTTCATACAGAAGCCAACCTTATAGCCCCTCTGCTACCAAAACCTTGCTACCAAGCTCAATATAGAAGCGTTTTGCTTTTTCTGTGCCAGATTTTCTGAATCCGTAAATGTACAGTGTGCTCTTATTTTAAAAAGTTCCCCCATTTGTATATCAAAATTATACTCATTGCAGCAGCATTGGTGTAGGAACTGTCAGTTTTGCTAAAGAATGCCTAATATCGTTTTTGTTTAAGAAAATAATTACCTACAACACAAAAATTAATAAAATCAGAATAATAGAATCTGCAGACTGCCAGATCATCAAGAGAATTTTTCTCATGGGCACAAGCCTCACATAAAGCAGAATACTCATGGACTATTGATAACTGAGTGTAAGATTAATAATCCTGTAAATGCTTCAATACATAGTTCATAGGGTATTCATAGACTATTCACACGGATCTTATAATTCAAGTAGATCTAGGATGCATGAATTTGAGCTGATACTCTGTTACTTTCTGTTAGGAGGATTCTATAATATCAGTACCAGAGTACTAATCTAGGTCATTATTTAACCTAAATCTAGTTGAGATTAATTCAACATAGCTACAGTCTGTGTTGATACATCCTTATTCATGACAAGAGTTCTCAGATACAGCAGCAACAAAAATGTCATCAGTCTTGTCTCACTGTCCTCTTACTTCCATGTTGCTGCTTACTAAAATAAATCAGTAAATTCCAGATCTGGAGAGTATGAAGTAATAACAGTAGTATATTTAGAATATGAATTGCACAGAAGAGAATATAGTATAGAAGAAAAAACTTATACTTCTCCTCACAGCATAGTTATTCAATTTTCTATTCCCTTCCTTCCTAAATCTATGAATAGGGTAAGACACTTGCTAAAATCAAGTAGTAAGGTCTTCAGACGGCTTCTCTCTCTGCACTTCTGTGTCCAAAGTGATGCCCCTGCAGATATTGACAAATTAGACACACCCTTGCCAGTGTTATTTGCAGCTGCTTCAAATAAGATCTTCTAGGATAAACTTTTACAGGGGAAAAAAACAAACAAACAAACAAAAAAAACAAACCAACACCTGATGCCATTAACACACTCCTAAAGTATGGCTTAGAAAGGTCCATTACCCCAGCTGCAAATGTACTTATTCCTTTAGATTCATATAAATCTAAAATAGTGATAATAATGACTTATATTACCATCTAATGACAATAAGCAAATATAATGTAAGAAAATTTATGATTATGTTATCAGCATCATTACAAAATAGTTACTGCTACTTTGATAAACATACTTGTGTTTATGGGTTTCAAGCAAAATAAATATGGAACTAGAATCAGCATTAACAAGTTACATGCTTTTACATTATCCTCTGCTTCTCAGAAAAAAGAATTAATGCCACTTGCTATCGAATATAAGATGGCAACATTTGTATCTTAATTACATCTCACTAAAATAGGGGAATCTCGTATTTTATTGGAAAAGCTAAGTGTTTTAAATGTTTTCAGTCTAAACAAAGGTGAAAATTAAAATCTGGCAGACTTTTTTTCCACCAGAGAGAGAATGCAATAATGAGAAGGTGTTCAAAAGTAATTAAGAAATAATGCAAAATTAGGAAAAAAACCCAAGCAAACCCAACTCCCAGCAGCCAAAAAATCCCAAAATAAAACAAGCTTTCAACACTTTGTTACAATTTGTGGTTTAAATTCTCAATGCCCAGATGTTCCTAATTTTTTATTAATAGAATTTTTCTAAAGAAAAGCTGGCTCCTCCGGTTCTGCTGATCTAAATCAACTCCAAATTATGGAGCTATGATGTTGTTAGTAACATAGAGTTGTTTTTTAATACAAACAATATAGTGACAGAACCAGCCAATCTGAATAGAAGGTTATAATATGATCACTCATGAGATATGAATGACAATGTAGCATGTAGAAATAACTAAATGTAACCTTACTAAAATAGTGAATACTATTTCTTTTTAAAAAGGATTGATATGAACTTATTTACTAGTTTCAAAGGAAAATTAAGCTATTTAACAGCTATTTTCCTATCTAATAATGAAATCTGATAAGCAAAGTCCCATTTCTTAGATAAGTAAAAAAAAAAAACAGTTTACAATAAGAAGAAAAATTAAAACAGCCACAGCAAGTTAGTTCACTAAGTATGTCTTGGCAGTTTGGGGCATATTTTAAGCCAACTTTGGCAGATTACAGGCCTGGATTTGCTGCATTTCTATCCTAATAATGCAGCATAATGTAAGAGGATTGCTTCACTGGAGTATTTACTACTGAAGAGAAAATAGCTTTTATAATTAAGTATCCCCATTAAAATTTACAGAAATGTTGAAGACCATTAAAAAAAACCTCAACAAAATCTAAAGTTTGAATTCTCCCAGTTACAAGTGTAAAATACTTTCACTACTGTCAAAAGGATTTAGGTACCTGCACTGAAGCATAAGCATAGCTGATTGGATTTTTCATTATTATTTGCATTGTAGTTTTTCCTGCTAAGGATTGTCTACTGGAAAACTGCATTTATTATAATTTGCCTTTTTTATTAGCTTTAAAAATAATTTAGATATAAAATTTCCATGGTAGTATACATGTGAATGGCTCCCAGAGACTTAATTTTTCTCTTCTTTTATTCACTGCATATGCAAAATTCAGTATTTGAGCAGTGTGATAGACTATCTAACTCACATGAGGCTGCTTCTGCACTCTTAAGCTGTCTTGATACTTACACTTTTTTTCCACCTGGAATTCATCTGGGCATTAAAACCACACTATCTTCTCAGTAGAGGAACCTATATTCTATTACAACCAAATTTATAAACCTGTTACAAACCCCTCTAACAATGGCTTTCTATTAACACTTACATGTCTATCCGTTGCCTAAGTCATGTTGCCCATAATACTTAATTACTTCTTTAAAAAAATATCTTAAGGTTACTACTCAATGTTATCAGAAGTTGGGATATTTTCTCAGGAGCTCAATTTTGAAAGCTCTGCAATTATGAAAGTAAAAATATTGGTCTTGATATCATTTGCACAAGTTGGGTTTGTTTTATGTCAGCGATGGCTACATTATGTCTTCCACTTGGAAGGGAAAAATGTAAGCAATTAGTTGTTTTAAGCAGCTAATTTACAGAAAAAGAGAAACTAAAACTTCCTCCTTTTTTGAAGCTGGAGTAGAAATCATATGTAATTTTGAAGGGAATTATTGATTTGTGATAGAAAAAATATTTACTTCTTGTACCATTTGTTGTGTCCATGAAAGAAAACAGGATTAGGCATCATATTTCTCTATGATCCAGAGGGATTACTGTGCTCTGAACTGTAGATCGGCTAAGTATAGAAAAAGACACTTCTTGAGAGACATCTGTTAGTTTGGATGTTACTCAATTTCTGTTTCCCAGAAAAGATCATCATTGCAAATGAGAGAATGGGTAGGTCATTGGCAGAGAATATTCTGCCTGAGTTATTCTTATATTGAGCATGGAGCTTCGTTGTCTGTCACCACTTAGACCTGTTTCATTTTATTTTGTTGCTGAAATGCTTCTTGATTTCTAAATGCCCATGAGATAAAAATGGCTCTCATGGGTCAATCCGGTCACGAGGGCTTTGTTTCATGGGCTTCACAAGAATACTTTTAATCTGAGGGACATAAATTTTATTTAAATCAAGTGTAAGAGATTTAAAAAGGGTGTATTATGCTTAATGCCACCAATTAATTTTCTTATGAATATATCTAATTAATCCAGCGCTACCCTTTAACATAAAAGATTCCAAAATGTCCATTCAAGCACTTTATCCCTGCTCTGCCATTTCATGCCTATTATTTCACATGTCCATGGATTTATATATTATGACATGAACTATTTTTTTTTGTTGTTTTCCCAAAGCTTCAGTGTAGTTCCAGAACCACTTCTGCAAGAGCAGTCTGAAAAATTACTGAGCACAGAAGTGCCAAATTTTAAAGCATATTAGATGGCATCCAGTGCTTTGAATACCTGAGTAGAATTCAAGAGTGAAGAGCGAGAGGGATGAAGTCAATTAATAAAGTAACAGAAAACTAATTGCAGCATATCACCCTGACATGACCCAATGTACTCCTGTATTGATGCAACATCACAGTGAAAACATTGCAAAGCAATACCCAAACACCATGCTGTGATTACTTAGTGGTTCTCTGTGATTGACACTGTTTTTCTTATCTTCGTTCTCTTTCCTCTTACCCTTGACTTTTTAGAGGAGCCAGGTTATTTCATATTTTATATCTTTCCCTTTTTTTTTGACCCTGTTTTTCTTTTTCTTTGTTCTGTCTTGGATGATTTTCAGTGACATGTTTTTATTTGTTCATAACTTTATGAATGTCCACTAGCATTAAGGCAACTGCAGAGATCTTACTCTCTGGGTATTTTTCTGATTATAAACAATAGAAGGAGTTTTACAAAGTCATGCTGACATTCAGGAAGTACTGGAACCATAAGCAAGCATCAAAAAATATACATGTCCTTGTACTCTAGAAGGATCTCACTAACTCAGACCTTTGTGAGCCTTGTTATGTTAATTATAATAGAAATTATAATCTAAGTAAATATGTTGACTTTTTTTTTTTTTTTAAAGGAGAATCTTTGTTCTTTAAGTATCTCAAATTTCAGCCCTAATGAAGGGGTGAGAGGTACAGATCCAGCAGAGCATATGGCTGTAAAGTTGTAATTATAGATTTAGAGCATGCAGCCATTTTCTGTCCTGCAAAATTACTTCCCCTCATTTTGCATTTTACTCTGCTATCCTTCATTATTTAATCTTCTATTTATATTTTAACTTCCACAGCACTCACTACTGGATAATGCCAGCTGTTTATTCAGCAGCATGAATACAGCTCAGACACTATGATTACTAAGTTCTGTCTTCTTGTCTCTGAAGATGCAGCCACCTGCTTTGTTGCAAAGAACAATGACTTATAGTGCACATAGGCAGATACCTGGATATTCAGAGAGAGTTATATATAATGTTCAGTATGAAACTAAAAGGAAAATATAATGATGTATTTCATAGGATGTATAAAAATGGCTAAAGGTAAATTTGGGAGATTTATGCTTGATGAATGTGCAAAATAAAACAAGGATGGGGAAACTTTACTCTTCCTGCTCATCATTACTGTGTCACATGGTAGCCCAAAACATTCTGAACACACAGACAGCAGAGAATTTCTGGCATAAGTGGGCTGTGAGTATTGTAGATGTGTATCTTCCACATAGGCATGAGTGCTGCCCAAATGTCAGGAGTAATTGTTTTAAGCTAGGAAGACTGTGGTTTGAATTCTAGTAGATTAGATGCTGAAAAGGAAACCTTAAAAGTAGTAAACCAGGTTACATAGCTGATTTAAAATGACAAGTATGGGAGAACCGTAGAAAGCCGGCAGAATGACATTTTTTAAAGGCATTCAGTTCAATAAATGTTCAATTCCTGTCAGAAACTAGAGAAACTAGAAACTGAGGCTGAAATTCATCCAGTGTAAAATTTAAAGAGCTGCCTTTTAGAACCTAGCTGGTCACATGTTGTTCCCTTTACTGCAAATAGAAATGAATCAGAAAATTTAATTTACCTCATTGTAAATGCCAAAAATAGATTAATCATACTCTTAAAAGAACTAAATCTTTTTTTTTTTTTTTTGTTTTGTGTATAAACAGCTTGTCTGATTACCTGTGCTCTGAATGAATGTGTCATATATATTTAAAGTTAAACTAGATAAGCCTTCTCTTTGGTGTATAATTCCTCCATGAACCTTTGAAAACATTTACTTGTTTTCATACCTATAAAAATTTATAAATTCTGACCTCAGAAGATCAAAAACACTCTGTATCTGTACATTTTTTTCTAAACTGTGCTTTAGAAAACATAACATTCACAAATATACAACACAGATACAAATATCAAATGGGTCAAATATTTCCCCGATATATTATAGACAAGTAAATGAATAAGGTATTATTATTAATGTTAATTGAAATAGAAGAAAAATTGCTATGTTAATAATTCCTCGTGAGCTTTCCATCAAAGCAAGTAAATACAATTAAATTTTGCATTATTTTATCAATTTACTGGGAAGTAGAAAGTGATAAGGAACTACCACCTGTATCCTCCTCTTCATCTCCTGTCACTTGTCTCCTTCCTTAGACCTTATTTGTTTGCTTGGTATTTCTGTAATAAAAGAACAAGAGAAGCAGCAGGCTATAGGAAACCCACATGGAGGTAGTAAAAATGATACAGCACTATTTTTTTTCCCCATAGAATGAGAAATATTCCTCTTTGTCTCTGATGAAAATGTTCTTAAAGAACACTACATTTTTTTCTTTATTCATGATTGAATATTGTCTTATTTCAGAGATATATGGTTGCTGCTGATATTAACCTTTAATCTCATGGGAAAAAAGCATGGGTCTATGAACTTACAACAGAGAGCATCTCAGTTGAGTGGTTTGGAGTACAGTTGGGGACAATCTTCGAGAACACCCAGTAGCAAACATTCAGGCATTTGTTCTAACTATTGAAAAGAGATATCACATTTTCCTCTTTGTAAGCTTTTTAAAACCACAACTTTTCTTTTCTTTATTTGACTGTCTTCTGTGGTCTAACTCTTTTATGTTTCTTATTATGTGGCCCTGAAATACCCTTCAGCAATATTTTCAACTTACTAACAGTGACATCCTAGTTCTACCTCTTCTGCTTCTAAAGCAGAAGTCACCTTGGCTGTGATACCTATAAAGAGCAGTTGACAAGAAAGTCTTATATGGAAAAAAATTGTATTTAAATATCCTTATTCAGCACCATTCATGGGCTCTGTTACCTGAGTTTTCCTGAAATGGAGAAATTGTTTCGCTCCTCAAACACCATGAAGTACTGGCCTGTGAATATTTGCCAGTACCTCTTGCCCTCATATTTCAGATGTCCAATCCTTAGATCAATATTTTTCCTCTAAAAAAAAAAAAAAATAATAATAATAATTTTAAAAAAATGACCCTAAACCTTTTTTGGCTTTTTTTTTTTTTTTTTTCCCCCTTATATATGAGTGGGTAAACGGATGTTTACAACACCTCAAGGGTGGTTAAAGGAAAATTGGTTGGGTAGACTTATAAAAAGAAGTGCCTCCAGGACCCATCAGACTGTTAGTTCATTAGACAACCAACAGAATGAAAAGATATAAGCTGTCTTTGGAAATCTTCAGAAGCCCCATCTTTTCATGTATTTTATAAGAATTTAGGAACTTCACTTAGGAGGACGATATGTCCATTTCTGTAAGTCAAATTTAGATTACTGCAGTGTAGAGGTATACATCTGAGTAAAATCAATCTTCTTCATATCAATAGAAAGTAATAGGGATTCCTGGAACTCAATTAAAATCCTACAAACTACATTTAAAATAAGCAAGATAAATACTGTTGTATGCATGTCCATTTAAAATGCTCACAACTCTCCAACCTCTGTACAAGCAGGGTAGATGACTACCTTAGGAATAAACACCCACGTTGCACTCATCTTGAAGATAAGTGGAATCTACCCCTTTTAAAGTGAAGAAGGTTGAAGTTAATCAGTTTATTTTTTCATATGCCTAGTTTAAGTAGAACAGTTAAAGTACCTTTCCAAACGAAGGTGGTAGACAAAATTGATCTAAATGGAGCTCAGTTACCATGTTTTTCTAGTCTTTTTTTTTTTAATTTTGTTTTCTATACTAGATTTTTATGGATGTCACATTAATGCAGTATTTTAGTTTGATAGGAATTTATTTGACTAAGATTGTCTTTCATTTAATTGCTGATGTTTTCTAAAGCTGTTTCCAAAAAAGTGAAAATTACCCTTTTAGTGCAAATTGCATCATTTCATTGAAGTGGTGTTTTCACTTCATGATTTGCTTTCCCTCTACTGAAAAACTAAAAACTGCGTGGTAAAAACCTGCTTTGCTAACAAACTAAAAATTTGTCTGCAACAAAAATGATGGCTTTAAATCCATTATTTCAATCAAACAAAGAATTAGAGAATCATAGAATCCTTTAGGTTGGAAAAAAACCTGTAAGGTCATTGTGTCCAACTGTTAACCTAACGTTAAACCATGTCCTTAAGCATATTAAGAGTTTTGCTTAGGACTCAGGAAAATATTGAGTTTATAGAGAGTTGCATAAATCATAGTATGCAGCAATAAAAGACTTTTCAGGAGACAAAACATGAATTGCATATGTATAGCATCTTCTGATAAATTTTGGGAAGTGGGAGTTTTATGATTTATTGGCTATTGTAAATATCATCCAGCGCAACAGAGGAAGGCATCGTTATCCCTGTGTTGTACAAACTAAGACAAAACTAGTCTTAGCAAAGGCATACAACTGGGCACCCAAATAAACCACAAATGTGGTTATATTTGAAATTAAGGTACCACATTTAGGGGTCTTCAAGAAAAAAATCTTCATATGAGTTAGATATCTGAGTTTCTATTGTAGTCAGTGGAAAGAGAGTAAATTAGTCAATGACACCTTAGTTACTTCGGTTAAATATAAGCCTCTAACAATATCTGAGACACCCTAGGACACGCAAGATATCTGCAGGGGTCCAGCAGTTGGAGACTGGTAGCTTTCTGGAATGGTAGATGCGCGTCAGAGAAAATACCCCAGGCTAACTAAATTGCTTTAAACATCTCTATGTGAGCAACTGAATCAAGTTCTAGGTTTCTGTATAAGAGTGATCTAACTGCCTTTGTCTCCACTAGCTACAGTCTCTCATGCAGATACCTACAGATGGATGCCCAAATGTAGTTGTCTTATTCTTGCACTTGATTATGCCCCTTAAGCTAAGTCCAGCTGTCTAAATGTCACCATCTCATGCTGTCTGAGATGACATACAGTATCCAAGATACTTATACAGTACTGGCAAATATAGTGCAGCACATAAATACTATTGGATATATGACTAGCTCCTTCCAGAGAAGCAGCTAGAAGCCAGCCAGGATATCCTCATATATCTCTAACGGGCCTGGTTGCCTGTGTTTAGATTTCTAGTCTAATTATAATAGCTTGATGGTTCCATCACAAATGGCCACTAATGAATTATACTGATACCAGACAAGCAACCTGAACTAGATTTTGTCTTCAGGCATTAATCCTTCTAAATCTGAATATTCTCAGATGGCCTATTTGTTCACGCAGTTTCCAAAAACCAAGCCAGCACATTTTTATTTAAGCACTGAAAAATCCCATTGACAAATTTCACATTTTTCAGACAGAGTATGAAGTTCTCACAAGTGCCACAGTTTAAGTCCAGCTGGTAACTCAGCACGATGTAGCTGTTTGCTCACTCCTTCCCCTTTTCCCCCTGCTTTAGGCAGGATGGGGAAAAAAACAGAAAGATGTAAAACCCATGGGTTGAGATAACAGTTCAGGTAGCTAAACTATAACATAAAACTACTACTGCCACTAATAATAATAATGATAAAGCAAATAAAAAGGGGAAAATATCAAAAACAAAAAGGAAAAAAAAACCAACACAAAAACCCAAAAATAAGTACAAGTGATGCACAAAGCAATTGCCCACCACCTGCCAATCAATACCCAGCCTGACACCAGCAGCGATCTGGGCCTTACAGGTAACTCCCCTCAGTTTATATACTGGGCATGAAGTGCTGTGGTATGGAGTACCCCTTTGGCTAGCTTGGGTCAGGTGTCCTGGCTCTGCTTCCTCCTGGCTTCTTATGCACCTCTTCACTGGCAGAGCACTGTCGTGGTTTAAGCTGTAAATCAGCCACGCAGTTTGTTCACCCACCTCCCCCTCCTCAAAGAGCTGCCGTGGTTTAAGCTGCAAAACAAGCAGTTTTGTTCACTCACTTCCGCCTCCTTCTTCCCCCCCACTCCAAAAAGGGGGGGAGGGGGAAATGGGGGGAAAAATCAAAAGAATGTCACTCCCACGGGTTGAGATAAGAATAGTCCAATAACTAAGGTATAACACAAATCACTATTGCTACCATCAATAACAATAATGACCAGGGAAAATACAAGGGA
>JANRGW010049348.1:0-53873 GCA_024733675.1 Psilopsiagon aymara
AAGCCTCAGCCCATCAGCACTGCCCATGCTTATGGCAAGTCCTGCCTGAAGATGTGTATCTGTTCCTGAGCTTAGGGTATGTGGCTGTCTGCTTCATTTTCAACCACATCCATGAAAGCTACACAAAACCAAAGGCTGTGTAACCGCAGACAAGTGAAAGAAATCCTTTGCAGCCAGAAGTGTATTCAGCATTACTTCCTGAAGCTCACTATCTTTGAGGGGTCTTTGGCACCATGGATGTTTGAGAGGCCCCTTTTCCTCTTCACAGCCATCAAAATTCCCTCCCCGAATCATTTCAATCCATTTAACAGCACCTTTCTTGCTGTGGTATGGATTTCTTTCATTGCAATTTATTTTTTTCTCATTTTTGTTTCATTTTTGTTGCCTTGTCAAAGCTGGATCTGCACATTAAGCTCTCAGCAGGGGTGAAGAACATTCTCCCACAAGTTTTCCAGCTGGATCAGCTGGCCAAGTCAATCTCCCTCAGGACCCTACACCCAGCTGGGCACATGCACAGCAGCAGTGCTAGCAGGCAGGAGCAAGTGCTCGTGGAATTCAATATGTACCAGGTAGCTTATAAAGTGCTGCCACTAAAGGTTGTCCCACACCCTTAGGGAATGGATCTCATGCTGGCTCTTGGAAGAAGGCCCCTTGGCAGAGTCTTCTGAGCCATTCCCAGGCATGCACAGCACTCCTGCAGATGAAGATTCAGTTGATTCAGCAGACCAGAGGCACAACTATTCATTCCAGCACCCTAATAAGTTCAACTGACTCCTCCTCCAGCCCCCAGCAGTCTGGCCTTGCCAGGAACCACTGCACTAGTTGGGCATCTCCCTGTGTCTACCATAGGACAGTACAACTGCTCACCTAAAGACAGGCAGGTGATGAAGAGAAAGGCTTTACCTCATCTTGGCACCATCTGATCAGGCTCAGGTTCCTACAAAGAAGACTTCCCAGGTGGAGACTCAAACAGTATCTTAAAACCCTTTCCCTGGCATGGCAGGCTGTGTGATAGGCATGCAGACAGGGCTGTGTGCACATCTGAGACTCCCTACCAGCAGAGTGCTTCTGTTTGTGTTGTCCTGAACCACCATGGCTCAGCATGGGCTGAGCTTCCTTGCTGCAGCTCAAGCTGTGAAGCTTTGTGACCACAGACATGCACGTCTTTCAATCTGTTTTATTCTTACTGCATGAAATTGGCAGCACACGAAGTGGGCCACAGGCTCTCCACAGAGCTGCGCTGCTACCAAGCCCTGAGCCTCCTGCACTTGTTCTCTCAGCTCCTCAACTCCAAATGAGGAGCTGAACAGAAGTCATCCTTTGGGAGAGCCAAAAAGCAATACATCCACATCTGTCCCAGTTGGTGTGAAGAACTAACATTCAATTCCAATTCCCCCAAATCACATGCCTGTAACAGTGGATGGAGGCCCCTCTTGAGAAGATCATGCTGTGAAGACAGCTTTTGGGGAAACTAATAGTTAGACTGACTGAGAAGGTTTATCAAAGTTCCAGGTTTCTCAGACAAGCTGAAGATCTTGCAGCTCATCAACTCAGTATTTCATGAGGTTATTTTTTGGGCAGTGACAGGAAACCTTTGGCCACTGCATAACAATCATTACCAATTGCTCCTAAGGGAAATGTGAAAACCCTCGTGTGTAACTAGTTCAGAGACTGGGGGGATAAACTTCGAGCAGCTACTCAGATTTTGCTGCTATTATTATAGACCAGTTGATAACTATTTACAGGTTAACAAATACGTGAGACACTGAAGTTCAAGTCCTCATCTGCTTAGAGCTGCAACACTGTATAGCTCATAAGTGGGGCAACTTTCTGAAATGCAGGTCGACTACAAGAAGAACAGAAATACTTAATTTGTAATGCACGTAGATGGCTGTTGGTTCACAGGCTGGACCAGTCGTTCTCCCATGAACAGATACAGCAGTGAAACTAAGCAGGAATGCTGTAACTCTGTTCACACTGCATGTTTGACATACCACATCTGCTCTGACAGTAGTTTATTCTCAGCTTCATTTGACAAGATCAGGATATCTGCTTTCAAGCAGAATGTACGGAGGGAGCCTGTCAAATACCTAGATTTAAAGGTCAGGACAAAATTGCTCAAACATGGTCAGAGAAGCAGTGGGACTTGAACCCTCAACTTAGAAAGAAAATTACTCTCATCTGAACATCAACATTTGGAGCATCTGAAGTTGCAGGTATCTACTTTATTAACACTGGTATAGCAGCAGAGTGGCAGAAAATGCCTGTGTCTGTAAGCAAGTGGAAGATTTCCTCCTATCAGCATAGCTCTAGCTACTGCAAATCCACAGCTGGGAAGATGCTTTGTGTAAGTTCTGGTTACCCCAGAGGAAGCTCATTTTTCACTTCTGAACACTACCTGAAAAGGAGAAACTTCATTTAGTCCACACATTAAGATGAGTCTTTTGGTCCCCAAAGTTATCTGACTCAATGCAGCTAGGATGTGCACCTAGAGCCCAGGTTGATATAGTGGTGTCTGCAACCCTGAAGACCACACATCACCTGATGTCATGCTGGCAGACTAGTAGTCTGAAATGGAGAAATACTGGCTTTCCTGAAGTGCAACTTTACTGTTGCAGTGTTCCAGCACTGCACCCCCATCCTCTGAGACAAGATGTATCCAGCATTTCCAAAAGTGAATGCAAAGGATAGAAGGGAGCAAAAGGAGGTATTGATCCACTGGATCCATTAAAAGATTTAGGCATTACAATCCTTAATATTTAGGCCTCCCATAGCAGAATCAAAATTCATGCCAGGTGCCCAGGCTCCCTGTATACTTCACAGTATCAAAGCTGGATATAAAACTATAGCATATTGCAGAGAGAGTCACCCATACTCACTAGCTTCAACCTGTCTTTACCTGGGGATACCTCACAAGAGACATCTGAAATCTTGCCCCATTGGGCTTTTGATTCAATTAGAGATTCGGCATTCCCTCCATAAGGTAATCTCATGTCTGTAAACTTTGTTCAGGACTGGACTCAGCTTTCCAAGTGCTTCCCCTGGGGTCTTGGTGAGATAACCTTATAAGCACTAAGTGATCAACGCCTGTTACTGGAGTGTGGTGGGGGGCTACAGCAGGCCGTGGATCCCCTGACTGAAGACATGAAGTTAGGACTCAGTCTCGAAGATGTTAAAGTGTATCCATGAGAAATGAGGCACCGAAGGCATCCAAGTGGGAAATCAGAAGGCATCCGAGTGGGAAAGTAGAAGGCATCTGGAGGAGCGAGTCAGATAAGGGGGGTAACTAGCTACAAAGACAGAACTTGGCAAAACAATGGACTTCAGTAATGTGGTAAAGGATCATCCAATAATGTGCCGTTGCTAACTAATATTAACCGATGGCTAAAAAGACATGTGTGTGCTAGAAAAGGTATATAAGTTGTGGTTTGTAATAATAAAGGATCTATCTATTTTTTCTTCCTACTAAGTCACTGAAAATACGTGTATGTGTGATTTTTGGCTGTCTCAACCGTGACACTGGAGCATCATGTTAAGGGACTCACTGAAAGGAGCACACCATCCTCTGGTAGAACCAACATTGTCTATCGTGTGTCAGGACAGAGGCTTCAGGAGAAAGCATGTCTTCCATAGCATCTTTCTAGAGTCAAAATGCTGTATGAGTAAGAGGATGCTGTGGGGAAGCAGAAGGCAGCCTGGAGCCAAGGTTCTCCATTTTCTAGACGTGCAGTCAAATGGTGTTACACCTGCTCAGATTGCACTATGAAAAACAGGCTCTGGATCTTGCACCAACCAGTCTTGGGCTGGAGATAGACAACTGCCTGGGAGGTTCAGCTAAGGACACAGTGCTGCTGCATATTACTTAATCAGAACATTAATTCTGCCTAAGGCCCACAGGAAAGTTGTTTTAGGGATGCTCAGAGTTAGGTTGGCTCTCATTACTGTCACTTTATGAGGATGCTTTTTAAATCTGAAGCAAATGGGATGAAATCAGCCAGAAGGCTCATGAGCCTTCAGGCACCAGAGCCTGAAATGCTACTCACAGAATCATTGTAGCTCAGAATTGTTTGGGTTGGAAGGGGCCTTCAAGCATCATCTAGTTCAAAACTCCTGCCATGGACAGGGACATCTTTCAATAGATCGGGCTGCCCAAAGCCCCATCCAACCTGAGCTTGAACATTTCCAATGTTGAAGTATCCACATTTTCTCTGGGCAACCTGTTCAGTGTCCCACCACTCTCATTGTAAAATGTTCCTTTCTTACGTCCAACCTAAGTCTCCCCTCTTTCAGTTTAAAACCATTCCCTCCTGTCATTAGAGGCTCTGGTAAAAAGTCTTTGTCTTTTGTATAAGCCCCCTTTATACACTGAAAGGCCAGAAAAGGTCTTCTCAGAGCCTTCTCTTCACGAGGCTGAACAACTTCAGTCCTCTCAGCCTTTCTTCAAAGCCCCTTCCTTCCAGAACACTCCTTTCTGAGTGATGGCTATGTCCACCAGCAAGGCACAAATCTAATGCTTGACTTGCTTGAGCAAACAGTACAGACTGCACAACCTGCCTCCTGCAATTAAGGCTTACCTTTGCAGAAGGGACTGCTTGGGTTTTAGCTCTGAGCTTGTTTACTTGGCTTTCAGCAATATCTGCCCTTTCCTCAGCCTCTTCCAGTTTGTGCTGTGCTTTTCTGAATTTGGAGAGATTAGTATTGGCTTGTTCATCCTGAAATGGCAAAACAAAAGGAATTAAAAGTCCCCCTGACAACATGTTGGCACACAGAGATAACTTTTAAACTGACAGTCCTAGAAAATGCTGAATAAGTTTGGTTTCAGTTTAGTGACTCACAGCTTCCTCAGCTTGACTTTTGTAGGATTTGATTTTCATCTGCAGTTTATCTACCAGATCTTGTAACCTCATCATGTTCTTCCTGTGTTCTTCATTCTGTAGAAAGGGAATGTGCAATTATGCATACTTGGGAGATAAAAGATCAGGGGAATTGCTTTCACTTTACACCCACTTGGAAAGTCAGCTCTTTGACACGCCGTTCGTATTTGCGGATGCTTTTCATAGCCTCTGCAGATCGTTTATGTTCTTCTTCCAGCTCAGCTTCTAACTCCCGGATCTGGTGAATTAACCAAGTTGGCCTGAGCCCTCACATGAGACTTAGAGAAGAAAGGCATCTTTGAAACCACTGTTCAGGACTGGTACCCACCCTGGCCTCCGTCTTCAAGAGCTGTTTCTTTCCTCCCTTCAGTGCCAACTGCTCGGCCTCATCCAGACGGTGCTGCAGGTTCTTCACCATCTGGTCCAGGTTCCTCTTCAACCTTTCCAGGTGGGCGCTGGTGTCCTGCTCCTTCTTCAGCTCTTCTGCCATCATGGCTGCCTTGAAAGGAAGATGACACAAGAAACTGGAAGCATGTGAAAGAACAGTGCAAGCTGTGCACCATCTGAGGATGTGTTATCAGTTCCTAATGATCCTGCCACCACATTTCCTGCTTTGTGACATGATAGTGGCAGAAATAGGAGGAAAAAAGATAGGAAAACATCTGCCTCACTGCACATTCAGAGCTTGGAACAAAGAAGGGGAAAACGCTCCATCCCAGTGGTCGTGGTCATTGCTGTGACCTTCACTGACACAGAGGCACCCTGGGGTAGAGCAGCAGCCGCAACAAAGCTTGAGAGCAGTACATGGCACAACTGTGAGGCTTCTCTGCATAATACACATGCAATGCGATGGAGTTTCTATGTTGTGCCTTAGTTCATGCCCTGTTATTGCCACAATGGCCTAGATGACAGTGTTACAGTGCAGAAAACAGTTTAAACCAGCTATGTTATCTAAGACAAAGCTAGGATATATTTTGCTCTCAAACATTTCATGCCACAGGATCAAATTAAGTGTTTTGGTGAAATACTGAGTAATGTTGCTTACAAATAATGTAAAATTCAGCAAATTGCTTTGGCAGCAAAATACATTAAAAAGTCTAAATTGAAAACTGTGAGAATATTGGCATTTAAATTTGATATGTACATGTATGTGTCTGATTCATTATAATGTTCCATTACTGTTTAATTAAAAGAGAATAAAAATGATTTTTTTTTTTTGTTAGCAAATGGAGAAATTTTCCTTCTATTTTAACTCCAAATAATGTTTTTAAGTGTTACGATTTTGGTCTGATCCTACTCATCAAAAATCATCAGCAGATTGGGTACCAGCTCTGTTTCCTGGCTGGAATTCTCTGGCCTTTCAAAGGAGCATATAGGACCAATTTTGAATGGCAATTCACAATTCTCAGTTGAAAAGTTCTTCAGTAGGATTTGGAAAAGATAAATCTTTAAATTCATTACCCACTTTACTGGTTTCAATACTGCAAGGTTATTTTGTGGTTTACTTTCTCACGCAGCACTGGACAAACCTGGTTTAGACTGACTAAATGTGGGTTTAGTTCTTTACGATGACAACAGCCTCAAGAACTCATCTGTCAGCAGGACAAGTTCCCTGTTGTTCTAACGCTCCTCTGAGGGCCTCTTCAACCAGGCCCACAGACTGGTTTTTCCCTGTCCAACTTGTGACAAGAACATTTACATTAACTCCCTGCAGCAGTGCCATTGGGAAGGCCTGAAAAATCAAAGAGAAAAGCACAGTAACATTCTCACATCTGTGATTGCCTTCTTTGCTCTTTCTTCAGCATTTTTTGCTTCATCAGTAATATTTTCCACCTCAGTTTGTATCTGTGTCATATCAGTTTCAAGCTTCTTCTTTGTATTATGAAGGCTGGTGTTCTATAAGGGAGAAAAAGAGAGGCTTTAAGTGTTTGTATTTGGTCTCTTACACAGCAAGACCATGAATTACCACTACTTTTTATATCTCTGGACCCCCAAAATATATCTTTCTTAGCAAAGTAAACACCTGGGTATGGAGGAGCTGCACACGTTCAGTGGCATCCAGAAGCTCCTGCTCAGCCACTTTCCGGGATCGCTCCATTTGTTCCAGGGCTGCCCGTAGCTCCTCAACTTCAGCCTGCAACAGGTCTGCTCTGCGCTCCACCATGGCCACCTGCTCCTTCAGGTCCTCTTGTGTCCTCAGAGCATCGTCCAACTGCCGCTGTGTGTCCTAAATATAAACAGCCAATTTTGTCCAAAAGAATTTCTTGGACACTGTGCTTACAAATAAATCAACCAGAAAGGTAAATCAGGACCTTGAGAACTCCCTGGATACTTTGCAGGTGTTTCTGTGCCTCAGCAGCCTCGCGGTTGGCATGGCTTAGCTGGATCTCCATTTCATTCAGGTCTCCCTCCATCTTCTTCTTCAGCCTTAAGGATTCACTCCTGCTCCTGATCTCAGCATCCAAAACACCCTGCATTGTCTCCACAGTCCTTTGATTGTTCTTTTTTAACTGGCTGATCTCCTCATCTTTCTCGGCAATCTTTCTGCTGATTTCTGATTTAATCTGAGTCAGTTCTTGGTTGATGCCAAGAATTTTCACCTCTTCATGCTCAAGAGTTGCCTTTAAATGGTGAAAACCAAACACAAAAGTAACAGTTCAGAGAACTCCATCATTGTGATGGTACGCAGTGACTTACACAAGCTCCTAGTTTGTGGCAACCGACCTTGCACATAGCCAATGCCCAAGAAAAAGAACAGAAAGCTCTTTAGACTGCTGCTTTCCCCAGTAATATTTAAACAAACTCACCTCTGCTTCCTCCAGAGCTAATCGCAGCTCAGATTTTTCTACCTCAGCTTGCTTTTTGGCTTTCTCAAGGTCTCCAATCATTTTGCCATTTTCAGTAACGTGTTCAGTCAGATCAGCTATTTCCTCTGTGAGAAAAGAATGACATCAGCCTGGGGCAGCCAGAAAAGCTGAACTCTCTGCATTGTGACTGTGTTCAACACACAGACGTACATGTGTACACAGTTCTATACCTATGTACAGATAAAACCAGATACATCCAACTCATGCATGATGACATAGACACAGGGGCATCAGTGTGGTTTCATAGCCCTCCTTACACTGGAAGATATCTGCATGTGTTTATGTCTCTGGGTAGGCCATCAGGGTCTCGTTATATGTTCACGGTTCATCTGCAAAATTCACAAGCTGCACAGCCTCTTGAGGGCACCATCCTTAACTGGGAGCAGCACCTAAATGCCCTTGATCTTATGTCTCTGCAGTAGATAATGGAGAGCCAGGACACTGGCTTTATTTGCTTAATCACTTTCCTTACTTGCTCAACAACTTTTGATGAGACATTTATATTCTCCATTAAAATAGAGAGAATAGCAATGACAGTCCTGTAACTTAGTGTACCCCTGGCAGCCACAAGCATGCCTGTAGAGCATGGCTTGTTGTGGTAGGACTGTGGACAGCTAATGGGAAAACACAGCCAAACACTTACGTTTGAGAGCCTTGTTCTCCCGTTTGATCATCTCGAGCTGATCTAATGTTTCCTCATAGGCATTTTTCACTTTGAAAAGCTCTGTGTTTAGTGAACATGATTCTTTAGAGAGAGCTTCCCGCTCCAGCTGGCTCTCCTCATACTTTCCCTTCCATTCTGCCATGACCTGAAAGACATTGTTTTTCATTTCCTGCTAGTATAGAAAGTGTTATTGGTGGTTATTTTCTGTAGTAGATAAACACTGCAGTCTCTGAAAACAGGCAAATCCCCATTGCCATGCTCTAGAGGAACTTCTAATTTAGTCTCAACTTGATTTCAGTACTGACTTAAGTGAGGAGTATTAGTTTGGCCTTAGATACTATGCCAAAAGACTCAAAAGATACTGTGCTCCCTCCTCACCTTATCAAAGTTCTGCTGTTTCCTGTTAAGAGCAGTAGCCAATGTGTTTGCTCTCTCTCTGTCCACTGTCAGATCTTCCACCTCCCCCTGCAACTTCAAGTTAATCTTCTCCAAGGAGGTACACTTTGAATTCACAGTCTCTGCCTGCTGCCCTGCTTCCTGGAGACGCTGACAGAGCTTTTTCCTTAAGGAATATAAACAAAACAAGCACATGATTCAGAAAATCATTGTATTATCATAGAATCATAGAAGGGTTAGAGTTGGAAAGGACCTTAAAATCACCTAGTCCCAACATTATAGTTATGGACATAATTTCCTGAGTACAGCATCAGAACTAATTTTTTTCATTAAGTGCCTATACAAATCCCAATAGAATAATTTAGGTTAGGCTACTAAAAGTAGGTCTGTGTTCCGCACAATGTACATAACATCTGGACAGCTTAGTTCAGCTACCACGTACTTGGCCTCCTCCAGCTCCTCTGTGCGCTGAATAGCATCCGTCTCGTATTTGGTTCTCCATTGGGCCACTTCGCTGTTGGCCTTGGACAGGGCACGCTGCAGCTCTCCCTTGGCTGCCTGCTCCTCCTCATACTGTTCTCGGAGCAAGTCACAGTCGTGGCGAGCAGACTGCAAGGCATGGGCCAGCGCGTTCTTGGCCTAAAAGTTACCCATAATATCATGTACGTATGTTAGCTGTGACCAGCAGGTGACACCCTCACCATGCACACTAAAGATACGGTCACTGCAGTTTGGGCAGAAGACAAAGGGACAGAGCTTTGTAAGTGTTCAGGCAGCTATCTTCAGCTGCAATCAAGTTTTCTCAGCTCTACCACTGACAAAGATCAAGGGTGGTGCTTTCACCTTGCCATATGCTGTAGCTTGTCTTCCCTGGGGCTACAGAAGCAAAAGAAATCACATAAACCATTGCTTTAAAGTTAAAAAAAATCGCCAAAAACTGAAACCACTTTTGACATATCAGGGACATCCTCAGTGAAACACTTAAACTCAGTACTCCCTCTGCACATCCTGCCCAGTGCTAACTATATTGGGCTAGACTATAGGCAAAATTACTTACAAACTTCCAGAAGTGTTTTTTAAGTGAACTGAGGCCCTGATTCATTTTGAAGCCTTAGCATGTGCTCAGTGCTCAGCACTACCTTGCTCTCTTCCTCTAGCTGCCTCTAGCACTACCTTGCTCTCTTCCTCTAGCTGCCTCTTAAGCTCTTCTATTTGCTGTGCAATTGCCCGCCTGCTTCTGGCCAGCTGCATAGTTATGGTCTCCTTCTCTTCAAGTTGACGGCTCAGTTCACCTGTGACAGGAGAAGACAAGTTTCCAGTACTGTCAGGATTAAACATTCTGAAAACAGGTATAATATATAACAATGCATAACAGTAATCAGTAACAGACAAGTGAAATCACACATTACATCTTTATCTGATCAGTTGTTACCTTTATGCATATACTTTTACCATTCTTATTTCACCATTCTCATTGCATATGTTTTTAACCATTTATCTTTATCCTCAGAGTAATGCAGGGTTCAGTAATGAAATTATGAGATAGGTGTAACTGACACTTATTTTCCTCAATATTACTCCTATTCTGTTTCAGTCATGAGCTTTACTGTTCATTCAGACCTCCATATATGCAGGTTTAACCCACAACTCTCTCAGCTTTAACTATTTAAGTGCGTACCACTTAGGTTTCAAACCTACTTAGTAATATCCTGTACTATCTTCACAACTGATTCCAGATAGGTTTCCCTATTTTTTTTCCACACAGGCATTTGCAATATACAGTGCAGTGCATCTGGGCACCCAGTGCTATAAGGAACCCAATTCTTCGCTGCTGCTGCCAGACGACAGAGCTACCTGTGCTCCATCAACAGGATTGTCTAGTGTGAGGCACGTGAGGGGGTTGCAACTGGGTCATCTTAAGGTCCTTTCTAACCCAAACCATTCTATGGTTCTATATATCCTAAAGTTTCACTTCATAAGCTTTACAAGAACTGGAAGACATTTATGCTACATCACCCTCTGTCCTGTGGGCTGAAGCAACATCTCCTTTCTGGGCGAGGTATAGCCCATGCTGTCACTTCTAGAATTCTTGGATCTTTTTGTAGCCCTCTAAAATTGTCTTTTTCAGAATTCCTGAGCCAATTTAGGTTTTTGTCAAGCTTTCCATTTTGTTAAAAGATTCCCCTTGAGCACTATGCACAATGTCATTACAACAAGCTGGTCAGATCTATAGCATCATCTTGTAAGCACGGTCACTCCAGAAAGGTTGCTCAGGAAAAAATGGAAGAATGTGCTTATACTCTGTGTATTCCATATGAAATTCTCCACCAGATGATGTTTAAATGCCCTTTTCCTTGTTAAGGGGGGGAGATGGGGGACTCACAGATCACAACCAGTATCTACTTGAACACCTTTTATTAATGAAGTCACTACAGTGATTAGCATCCAGCTGTTAATGCCAGGCAACTCTGAACACAGCGCAGGTATGCATTTTTTCACAGCTCACTCACACACACATTCACTCATACTTCTCTAGTAGGAGCAATACCTGAAGGCCAAACCCAGCTCTTTGCTCAGAAGCAGTCTTAGTCAAAAAGACCCTAAGAGGCTCCTGGTTCCACCAAGTGGTATATTTAACGCTGTAGTCTTTGCATACAACAGCCACCATCCTCCTTGATGTGGTCCCAGTTACACAACCCACTGTTGATGCTGTTGATGGTGCTTGCCAGTGGCTTTGGGCTGGCTTGACAGGTTTTAGTGTTCTAAGTTGGGCAGTTCTTGTGGATTCATCAGGGCTGCTAGCTTCCAGAGATTACCAGATTTTGGGAGACTTTCACATGCAATGCCCTCTTTGGCATGCTGCTCCCTTGTAACTGTATCACCATCCACATACAGATGTGGCTATAGAGTTCATTCACATAAATACATAAGAATTCACATAAAAAAGGGTTTCATGGCAGGTGCAGCTCTGTGCTTCAGCTGCTAGAACAGCAAATGTCAGCACTCCCTTACCTGCTGTTGTGTAAAATCCCTAAAATTCAGGTTAGTTTAAGTCAGTTCAGTGTCATTTTAATTTGAGATGCCTGACCTTGCAGTCAACCTGACCAAGGAGCATTCACACTCATCACACCCACTGTTGCAATAAGTCTGCGTGGGAGCAGTGACAAGCTTCATGAGGGTAGCACACACAGAGATACTGTACACACAGTGAATACATGCACTCTACTAAAGTCATTTTGGACAGTCTTGAATTCACAGTGCCTCTGCATGGAGTCAGCTATGTCACGTCATTCTAAGAATTAGTCATCTAAGCAAATAATGCCTGCAGTTGGCACGTGAACTTTAAGGTGTCACTCATGGACTCACTGCCTTGAATTTATTCCTAATGCCTGAACCAATGAGTCTGGAAGTAGAATGTGCACCTTGGGTACAACAAGTGTCGCTCACAATACACATTAGAAGGTATGGGAAAAAATGTGCCCTCAGCAGATCTTTGCGCCTTCCTTACCAGACTCTGTCTGAAGCTGAGCTTTCTGGATCACCATCTCATTGATGTTTCTCTGGTTTTCCTCAAATTTGGCTTTCGTATCTCTCATCTGGTCTTCCAGAGTGCGGTACACTTTTTCCAGATGAGCCTGAAAGTGAGTAAGAAAGTGAAATCTGTGCACGTGTGTTTGTAATGTATTAACCTCCCACCAGACAGAAACAAAGCCAAAGCAAGTATTTAATTTATAAAGAAACACCTTGGACTTAGTGATGGTCTCTGTACTACTGGCCAGGTCATCAATCTCCATCTTCAGCTCACTCTTCTCCTTCTCCAGCTTCTGCTTCACTCGCTGCAGGTTGTCGATCTGCTCCCCAAGCTCAGCGGTGCTGTCCGCATGCTTCTTCCGCAGGGCAGCAGCCGTGGCTTCGTGCTGCAGCGTGGCCTCTTCGAGGTCACGACGCATCTTCTGGAACTCAGCCTCACGCTTCTTGTTGAGGTCACTTCGAGCAGTGGTGGCTCCTGCAGCCTCTTCAAGCCTTTGACTGATTCCCTCAAGTTCATTCGACAGCTCATGACAATGCTTCTCGGCCTTTGCCCGCATCGCCTTCTCACTTATGGTCTCCTCTTCCAGCTCTGCCACACGGGCCTGTGTAACAAGGAAACAGCCCATCAGGAATTTATAAGGGAACAATTCAGAGCTTAGGTTAATGCATCATTGTCATAGTAGAACAAAAGGCCATTGTTTTGGAGACTATAAGCATCTGCAGCCCACAGAGGATCCCATGATGAAGCAGGGGGATGCCCAAAGGAGGCTGTGACCCTGGGGGGAGTCCATGCTGGAGCAGGTTTGTTGCAGGACCTGTGGCCCCATGGAGAGAGGAGCCCATGCTGGAGGAGGTTTGTTGCAGGACTTGTGACCCTGTGGGGTCCCACACTGGAGCAGTCTGATCCTGAAGGATTCACCTCATGGAAGGGATCCTGGAGCAGTTGGTGAAGAACTGCAGCTCTTGGGAAGAGAAGTCCATGGAGGGCTGTCTCCTATGGGAGGGGCCCCATGCTGGAGCAGGGGAGTCCTCCCCTGAGGAGGAAGGAGTGGCAGAGGCAGTGTGGGCTGAACTAACCAAGAGCCCCATTCCCTGTTCCCCTGTACTGCTGGGATGGAAAAGGTAGAGAAAATGGGAGTAAAGCTGAGCCTGGGAAGAAGGGAGGGGTGGGAGGAAGATGTTTGAGACTTAGGTTTATTTCTCGTTACCCTACTCTGATTTGATTGGCAATAAATGAAACTTATTTCCCCAAGTTGAGTTTGTTTTGCCCATGATGATAATTGCTGAGTGATCTTTCCCTGTCCCTAGCTTGACCCATGGGCATTCACTGTATTTTCTGTCCCTGTCCAGCTGAGGAGGGCAGTGATAGAGCAGCTTTGGTGGTCACCTAGTGCCCCGCCAGGGCCAACCCACCTCACTTCTGTGGAGAAAATTATTACACTGTATTGAGGCAACTACTGTGGCTAAGTCAGAGATTTTACACTACTGACCATGGACAAGCATTTTTCAGGCTACTGCAGCTTAAACAAGCAAAAAAAGTAGTTCCAGAAAGTCTCTTGCCTGCAATTCTCTGACCTTCTTCTGCAGTTGAATACCTGAACTCTGCTGTTCCCCAGTTTTACTTTGCATCTCATTAAATTCCAAGTCTTTCCTGTGAAGGAAATGTTCCTTTAATAAAGAGAAAATAGGTCCAAAGAAAAGCCAAATTTGTTGCTCTTTTTTAATCATACTTCCTTAATTTTTCATCTAAGTGGTGTTTATCATTCTCCAGATCCACTGTGGTTTCCTGGGCAAGTTTCAAGTCTCCTTCAAGCTTTCTCTTTGCTCGTTCAAGGTCCATGCAAACTTTTCTTTCTTGTTCGAAAGATTCTTCAACCTGTAACATGTACATATACAAGGATGACTGATGGAACGACCGAAGAATCTGCCCCTTCTCCTTGCGTTGAACATGCTTACACTGTTCACTTGTTGCTCCAGCTTGATCCTGGCTTTGGTGAGGGTATTAACTTTGTCCTCCTCAATTTGCAGGTCATCCAGTGCCTGCTGATGGGCTTCTTGTAAGACCTTCTTCTCCTTGTCTAACTTCACGACAGTCTCATCCAAACCTCTCATTTCTTCAGTTAGATTTTTAACCTATTATAAGGCAAAATACTTGAAGGTCACTAATAATTTTGGCTTTTCCACAGGCTAGTGATCACACAAAGGCAATAAACTCATTGCAAGACTACATTGTCAAACTATACAGCCTTCCTGCTTATATATTACCCTCCTGAAGCCATGAAGCAACTCAACTTGCGTTTTAACGCATTATTGCATGCTCACAGGTTGTTTTTTCTGTGCAACAGAGGTGACCAAATTCTGCACCAGGCCCACAGATCATGCTGCTGTTCAAGGTGGCTGCACCTCCACATCCTATCTGCAGACAGAGCAACTATTAAGAAACATGTAAATAGCAGAAATACAAAGTACCTTGTTTTCTGTGGCATGCTTTTCTTTTTCAGCTTTGGCCAACGTTAACTCAAGGTCATCAATATCTTTCTTCAATTCTGAACATTCATCCTCCAGTTTCCTCTTTCTGGCTGCTAGATCAGCATTTATCCCCTCTTCATCCTCCAGTTTTTCCATTACCTCCTTTATTCTTGCTTCCAGCTGGAATTTGGCTTTGATCACCTGGTCACATCTTTCTTCAGCATCAGCCAGATTTTCATTTTCCTTTTTACAGAAAACAGACACATGTTTCATTGTCACACATTGGAACTGACACAGAAACCATGTGCTCATTGTGCAACTGCGATACGAAATACCAGAATTTCCATTCAGCCCTTTCCTGAACACTCACACAAAACTAATGTAACTGAGGAGCCAAAAATGGTCTCAAATTACTTACAGTCTGTACTTGCAGCTGCAGAGCCTTTTTCTCTTGCACCAGAGTCACCATTTTTAGTTCCAGTTCTTTCCTCTTGCTTTCTGATTTAGCCAGTTCTTCTTTTGTTCTCTTAAACTTTTCCTTCATCGTGGCCATTTCCTTCTCGGTTTCCACACTTTTCAAAAGGGGTTTTAGCTTGAAGTACAGCTTCATCCAGGGCCAGTGCTTGACATTCATGAACGCACGGATGTTGTACTGGATGCAGAAGATGGAGTCCCTGAAAACAAAGCGATCCATCAGTACTGTGAAAAAAGCACATCTTGGGAAAGCAGACCTCACAGAAGACACCAACCTATGGTCCACCATTCTTTTCAATTCAAGCCTCCTGAGGTATCCCCTGCATAAAGCCTGTGTCTGTGTGATGAGTTTTCCTAAGCAATCATCTCGCATCTCTTCTAGGACACCCAGCAAACCTGCCTTGAAGAACACCTGCAAGAAAAGAACAGAGATCAGTCATTGCTGGGCTTCTATTTGAATGCAGTGAATGATTTCACACTGTGGAGAAAAAAAAAGCATTTACCTTAGTGTGTCCAAATTTGTATTGAGTATGATCTATCTCAATGGAAGACAGCAACTTTTCACATGCCTTCTTGTTATCCATAAACTTTCCTTCTGGAATGACAGCAGCATTCAGAAGGCGGTATCTGACAAAATGAAGGGAAAAGCTTAACCATCAGTCTCATGGTAGGACACAGGATGCTCCAAGAACAGCTCTGACTTTGAAGGTACAGAGGAAAGCTGAGGCTGACTCTCACCTCCAGCCTTCAAGAGCAAACCAGTAAGAAGCAGGTCAGACCAGTATTAGATGTGTCTTTGTACTTTCCATAGTTGTTAAATGTCAAAAAACTCTTTTCCTAAGAACTACATCATTGACTTTAGCAACTCTAGCAAGTTTAGGAAGTCTCTTCTCTCAAATAAATTGGGTTCAATGCAAATATAAGAATGCTGTTACAAACCTTTGTTTAAAATCCCCGTATAGTATCTTGTTAGGAAATCCTTTCCTGCAGATTCGAATGCCTTCCAGGACACCGTTACATCTCAGCTGGTGCAGAACAAGCTTGTGATCCATCAGGCCTGGGACAGAACATCATGGGAATAAGACAGACTTTTCTAGGAATGGTTAATTGGTCTTCCTGCCAGTTTCTCATCTTTGTCGTGTGAATTACCTGGGGTTTTTGTTTCATTGGGAATGATACAACGCACAAAATGAGGATGGGTCGTTCGCAAGTTGGACATCAGCTTATTTAGGTTTTCCTGCCAAAAAGAGATCATTCACAGTCTCTATCTTACTTCATGACATATCTCAGTATAATTTGACTCTGATGGAAAATGAAACTTCACAAGTTTTTTCTTACTATTCTAGTGAATATTCTACAATCCTGTACAGGCATCAGCACAGTAAATAGCTACTAACAGTGGATACAAGTCATAAACTTGCCTCCTGTCTTAAAATGAAAGGATGTCCTTAGTGGTTAGAAGCTAATCATAAGAGGTATTAAACAGGATAAGGATGGAAAGAAATACACAATATTCTGGGATACCAACAGTGCCTTTCTTGATCAAACAGACTTTTGATCAAATTTAATTAATGGGTTCATTTGTTGGTTCTGTTAAGTTAGATATATAGAGAGATATTATATGTATATATAGGTATACATATTAGTTATGTGTATTCAAAAGAGAATTGAGCCACAAAATCATCATTCGTCTATTACCTCAGAAGTTATCTGCTCTGCAGCACAGTTTTTGTGAGCATTGCATTTCTTTAATCATTTTATGCTATAATGATACGTGGCCCATGTCACTGCCAGCAAGATGCAGCACTTGTCATCCTGCCAGGAAGGCCTAAGTTTCTTTCTGTCCCCAGAATACATGTGTCACAACAACATCAAGGAGCTGCAATATGTAAGTTGTGTAGCTCACACTGACTACAAGGCACTGATTGCCATACAACATCCTGTACTCAAAGAGGCACATCCTGGAAGAAGCCAATTGCAGCCAGATAAGGGCAGGATGTTTTTATCACCAAAGGTACTAACACCAAAAATCAAACTGTTTTGACACAAAAGCCAAAACAGCCTTTGGGCTGTCTTGAAACTGTGCAACCTGATCAAGGCACGTGAATTCCTTTCTCCACCACTGGACCTCATCAGCAAAGCAGAATTCAAACTAACCTTTACCAGATCCCAAAGGTAACATTCCACAGCATTGTATGGCAATAGAGAAAGATGAAATGGTGACCTAGTGCAGAAGGTCTGACAAAACTGCTTTCTCAGTGTTTTCTGCAGCTGGCCCAAGCTGTGCTAGAGAACACACCTACCCGAAAGAGTACAGAGACAGTTTGGAAGGAAGAGCCCTTTTTCTTGGTTCCTTTCTTCTTAATCCCACCACCTTCAGCTGGAAAATGAGATGACAGTCCCAACTGAGGTACTGCTGTAGATCCCTTTGACAGCATTATAATTGTGCATCTAATATATAGAGCATGAATACTGACTTAACACTGATTCAAGTCAGGTGATACAGTTGGAAACACCAGACAGGAGACATGATTCTTTGATCTTACCTTCATCTATGGAAGCAAAATTAGCATAAAGATTGCATAAAATTTTCATAGATGATTTCTGATACAGCCCCACAACTGTTTCATTCAGAGGGTCTTTGTTCTTCTCAAGCCAGCCAGTGATGTTGTAGTCCACTGTACCAGCATAGTGCACCAGCGAGAAGTGGGCCTCAACCTTGCCTCTGCCAGGCTTGGGCTTCTGGAAGTTGCTGGACTTGCCCAGGTGCTGGTCATAGAGCTTGTTCTTGAAAGAGGTGTCAGTTGCCTTGGGGAACATGCATTCCTCTTCCAGGATGGAGAAGATGCCCATGGGCTGAACACACAAAAAGGTGTTTTCAAATAAGATAAATTCAAGCTATAATAATATAAAGAAATGCTGAAATACTGAAGTATTTTATAGAGAATTAACTTGGGAAAAGCAGGGAAGCAAGATTTTTTATGAACAGCTGACAAAATATTCAAAAGCACCAAATTTTCATAAGTAGGGTTCTGAACTACCCAGACATTGGCTGGAAAACTAAGAAAGCCAAGCAAAAACTGTGCAGTAATTTGTTGGATTATCTGCAGCAACCTGCAGCAACTTCCTTATCCAAAAGGTGCAAAAAGCAGTCAGACATGAGGCTTTCTAACGTTTGAATTTAACTGAGAAGAAAACCTGAAGAGGAACCAGTATGCAAAGACAGAAGAGATTGGGGGTAAATATGATAAAAAGAATGACAACTTCTAATAGTGTAGAAAGCAGACAGAACAGAGAGAAAAAAGTAACGTCTTTTTAGAAGGCAGAATACATTTCCAGTTGGTGGATGATCAGTCTCAAGTGTTATGTTTAAAGGAAGGGAGGAGGTAAGGAGACCTAGAAGCTTCACAGAGACTGCATTGAAGGCATTTGGTGGAAATGCTTTTGAGGATCCCTTCCAGTTCTGATATCTATGATTGCAAACACTGCATGAGAAACTCACCTTCTCAATGAGCTCAATGCAGGCGGCCAGGTCCATCCCAAAATCAATGAACTCCCATTCAATTCCTTCCTTCTTGTACTCCTCCTGCTCCAGCACGAACATGTGGTGGTTGAAGAACTGCTGCAGTTTCTCATTGGTGAAGTTGATGCACAGCTGCTCCAGGCTGTTGAACTAATATTTGAGTAAATGTTTAAATATTGTTAAGCTGACACAAATAAATTTATTTCATAGAGATACCAAGGCAAGGTCAGACAGAATATCCTTGATGGGTTTTGGTAGCAGTGCAAAGAATGTATCACGGGTTGTCCTGGCTTACAGGAAAAGCGCTGTGCAGCACATGGTTGATATGGTCTGCACTGGTGATGGGTTTGGGTGACCCTAAATACAGATTCTGTGGGAATGGAGTCTGCAGCTTCATAGCTTTGCTTCTGCTGTTTGTTTTCTCTTATGTAGTGGGTGATGGACCTACAAAGGCAAAAGTCATTTCAGAGGGATCTGCCCTGTTCTTGGGGGCTGCATTGGGGTGAGTGACAGGAAAGGTCAGAAAAGTCAAACAAGCAGAAAAAAGCATTTAAAAAGAGTGCAAAACCAAACCTCAAAAATCTCAAAGCCAGCAATGTCTAACACCCCAATAAAGTGCTGTCTTGGAAGCTTTGTATCCAGTTGTTGGTTGATGCGCATCACCATCCAGAAGAAGAGTTTCTCATAGACTGATTTGGCAATGGCATTCACTGCATGGTGCACCTGCAGGGACACAGTTCACACAGCTCTGTCAGAGCTCTGCTAGTGCACCACCAGAACAAAACAGCCCTCCACCACGCAAAGATGCTGTCAGCCCACATAGTGCACTATAGGCCTTAATGGTCCTGATCATCCTCAGCTGTGACCTGCATCCACTCCCATCTCTTAGGGAAATGCAGTCCCTGCTGCTCCCTGACACCCACCTGATGCACTGTTTGGCCTTTCATGACGTAGTCATTTCCCACTTTCACCCGGGGATAGCACAAAGCTTTCAGCAAGTCTGCTGAGTTCAGGCCCATCAGGTATGCTGCTTTGTCAGCCTCTGCAAAACAATACAAAACCAGTGAGTGTACTGATGATGGACCAACCTGATCTAGTTGAATATGTCCTTGCTCATTGCAGTGACGTTGGACTAGGTCAGCTTTGAAGGTCCCTCCTAACCCAAACTATTATATGATTCTATGAACCGTGTTTTTCCCCTCAAGCCACTTCTCCACAATGTCACCCAAGCAGATCAAGTCTGGGTGGGTAACCAGAAACTGGGGAGCATTACCACATGTCCCAGCACAGAGTCCTTCAGCAGAGCCATTGGAAGTAAAGTGGATGCAGAAAGTGACCCTACAGGATGGTAAGTTGAAGGTTGAACCTCCTTTTCATTTTCGTCAAGGAACAACTTATTTCCCAGAAGAGTCCTTGCATTTCTAGGGAAAAACCGTATGAAAACAGTTGGAAATGAACCTCTCCAAGCCATGAAGGTTTTACCTTCTGTGCCATCTGGCTCTGCCTGCTCCTCACGTGGTTTCTGCTTGAACTTCATGTTTCCATAGTGCAGGATTGCCCCTGTCAGCTTGTAAATCCCCATTCTCTCATCAGGGCTAAATCCCAAGATGTCAATGGCTGCCTGCATACCAGAGAGATCAGCTGGTTATAATGGTGGTGACAGTAAAAGTGATACTCTCTCTCCTTGCTAAATACACTCACATCTGTGGCAACAAGCTCCTCCTGGTCATCAATGCTGGCCACAGAAATCTCCCCTTGGCTGATGAATGGGTAGTCGTATGGGTTTGATGTGATGAGGAGCATCTCTGAAAGGCAAATGAAGGAGAAAAAGCCAGATCATGGCAGTGAAAATGGAACAACAGCTCAGCAAGGTTTCACAGGCTCTTTATCCTTTTGCATCCCCAAGCTCTTGGTTTTCTATTAAGAGACAAGACAGAGTAAAACCATTCATCTGCCTTCTACTGGATGAGCAGAAACTCCAGGGAAGCTTCTCAGTCCTACCAGTTCAATATGCTCTGAACTGGAGCTGAACGTTCAGCACTGGCAGACAAGAAGGGACATCCAAATAAACAGCTTTAAGAAAGATACTCATAGATGTGAGAAGTAAGACTTGTATATGCTTATCATCTTATATGACATAGAATCATAGAATCACAGGATGGTTTGGGTTGGAAACCTTAAGATCATCCAGTTCCAACCCCCTGCCACTGGCAGGGAAGCTTCACGTTAGATCATGTCACCCAAGGCTCTGTCCAACCTGCTAGAGATGGAGCATTTAGCACTTCATTGGGCAACCTGTGCCAGCACCTCACCACCCTCATAGGAAAGAACTTCCTTATATCCAACCTGAACTTCCCCTGTTTAAGTTTAAACCCATTACTCTGTTTTGTATTAAAATTAAGGCCAAAATTCACAACTTATTTTCAGGCCCCAATCCTATGGCAGAGTAAGAGAAGTGAAGGTGCGCAGAAGTGCAGTGGGGTCGTGCAGCATGCAGGAGATGAAGTCCTCCACACATTGAAGATAGATCTGCGTCCTTGTACACACATGCAGCCCCCTAGCACATGGCAGCCTCTGTGGGAAGGGAAGAGGGAGGTGGTAATGTCAGGATGGGACACAGTGGGAAGATGAGCGTAGGAACTCCACCTTGGGAAATGCTCTGTGGATAGATAGGAAGGATGGGCAGAGTGGAGGGAGGAGAATGCAGTAGTTCAGCGTGTGTCAAAAGGGACTGGGACAGATGTGGGGCATAGGTAGGGTATGACATGGCAGTGGGAAGAGGGAAAAGGCTGGAGGGGCTATGCTGGAAACAGGAAGGACTTTTGCCCATACAATGGAGAGTTCAGATAGTGGTTTGTAGATCAGGGTATGTGGCCATCCTGCACCCAGAGAACTCTCACCTTTCTACTGAAGATTATTCACAGGATCTGGATCATAAACCCTGGAATTTCCACACCAGCAAGAACACCAAAGTGTAAGGCAGAATAAATAGCCACTGCTGCATCTGACTTGCATACAGTTTGCACTGGAACTTACCCAGCAAAGATAAACTGGAAGTGGAGTAAACCCTAATGCAACACTTACACAGAGAGAACAGTGCTGTGTACAGCTCTGGTAACCCACTCATCATAGAACAGACTCACAGAATAGCTTGGTTTGGAAGGGACCCTCAAAGCTCATCCAGGCCAACCCCTGCAATGAGCAGGGACATCTGCAACTAGGTCGGGTGCCCAAGAACCACATCCAGCCTGGCCTGGAATGTCTCCAGGGATAGGGCATCCACCACCTCTATGGGCAACCTCTGCCAGTGTTTTACCACCCTCATTGTAAGGATTTTTTTCCTCACATCAAGCCTGAATCTCCCTCTTTCAGTTTAAACCCATCACCCCTCGTCCCCCCACAACGGGCCCTGCTAAAAAGTCACTCCTCATTTTTCTTACAGGCCCCTTTCAAGCACTGAAAGGCTGCTCTAAGGTCTCCCCAGTGTCTTCTCTTCTCAAGACTGAGCAACCCCAACATGCCTTTCCTCATAGGTGCTCCAGCCCCGGGATGGACGATGCTGGAATGCAGATCACTTAAGTAAGAACATGAACAAAGCTTCAGTGCCTCACACAGCCGGAGGCTGAAGGGGAAGCTGGATGCCTGTGACACACGGTGCCACTGGACGCTCTATCACTGAGCTGGCACATTCAGAGAAGGTTCCTGTATGATTTTACTGTGAAATGTCACCATGTGATGGCTGTCCTTACCAAGCAGCTCAGGCTTCTTGTTGGAGAGGATCTGGTAGAAGATGTGGTAGCTTCTCTCTGCTTTCAGCTGGAAAGTGACTCTTGACTTTTCCAACAGGTCTGTAATATGCATGTACATATTAATATTTCAAGCATTTCTTTACTTTCTAGTAAAGCAATAAGCCCACATCATTTACTCACAAGTCTCAATGTCACCAGAGGCCAGTTTTCCAGAGGTCCCAAAATGAATACGAATGAATTTACCCTGGCAAGCAGACAAAGGCAGTGGTCAGTGCAGCATTCTCAAGTAGTGTGCCAGGTTGTTTTCTCCCTTGAATCTCAGTCACAGCATTGCCAACTCAGTCTGAATTAGAAGATAGATAAAGGGCACAGTTTGTTGCAGCCCAAGCGTTCAAGGCCAGGTTGGACGGGGCTTGGAGCAACCTGCTCTAAGCTATCCCTGCCTGTGGCAGGGGGTTGGAACTGGATGAGCTTTAAAGCCCCTTCCAACACAAACCAGGCTGTGATTCTATCATCTGACAAACAACCAAGAAATTTGTCAGCAAGAACGTTTCTCTCAGACCAGTGGCTCCCAGTTGCAACTAACAAGCAAGCAAGCAGGGTTAGAAATGCAGGAGGGCAGAGAGAACATAGTGACTCACAAAGCGTGAGGAGTTGTCATTTCTCACAGTCTTGGCATTCCCAAAGGCCTCCAGCAGTGGGTTAGCACTGAGGATTTGATCTTTGAGTGTACCCTGTGAAAACAGGTGAGTAACTACTGAGAAACTCCCAGGGCTATGTGACAGGAAGAAGAGACCATACTGCTATTCACCTTATTACATGTGCAACCATGTGCCCTTCGTTTCAGCTGTACAGATTTACTACAGCATCTTTCTGACTACAGCACCTTTTTGACTACAGCACCAAGAATCAGCAATGTGTTTAAATGATAAAGAATTCATGTTCCTCTTATTCAGAATTTCTCCCATGGTTAGAGCTGTTATCTTTTAGCCACATAGATAGACTGGTCAGTGTGAAGAAACTGGAGCTCCTGATTCTTCCTGGAGACCAACCCCCCGGTCTGGTTTCAGTCCACTCTGGTAGCTTGTATTTGTGGTGGTCCTAACTGCATATCAACCCCTGGTTTTACTGCCTTTTGAGGGGGTGGCTGAAGCTAGTGAAAGATATTTTGAGGTAAATGTTTGCCACAAGTGCTGCCCTCAGCCACAGGTTGGTAACATCCCTACTGCCCCTCTGCCAAGCCTTTCTTCCTCACACCTTCATCCAAGACTCCTTCTTCTTGGCTAGGTCTCCACTCGCTGCAATTGTGGCAAAGTACTGGATGACACGCTTTGTGTTCACAGTCTTCCCTGCTCCGGACTCCCCACTGCCAAAAGAAAGCACAGAGTGAAGAATGATCTGCCCCCTTTTTGTTGGAGACAGAAGTCAAAGCGGCAGATGTACTTACGTGATCAGGATGGACTGATTTTCACGATCTGTCAAAGGAAAAACAGCTGCAGTCAGAGAAGCTGTAGGGAAAAGTGCTGGTTCTCTGGTAACCCTGAGTGTCCACTGAAGGGAAAGAAACAAAACCTCTGCAAGCACAACTGAAAAAATGCATGGTCTTTTTCTCCTCTCTCTTTCCCTCTCTGCACTGCACTTTTATCTTTTCTCCTCCAACTTTGTTCCATCCTGAACTCTTCTCTTTGCTTCTGCCTTTACCATTATTTATTATTTTTTACTAACATAAAGAAAAATGTTCTTTATTACTATTTAGAATCATAGAATCATGAAATAGTTTGGGTTGGAAGGGACCTTCAAAGCTCATCTAATCCAACCATGGATCTAATCCAGCATGGATATCTTCAACTAGATCAGGTTGCCCAAAACCACATCCAACCTGGCCCTGAATGACTCCAGAGATGGGTCATCCACCACCACTCTGGGTAGCCTGTACCAGGGCTTTACCACCCTCACTGTAAAGAATGTTTATCTCACATCCAGCCTGAATTTAATGAGGGCCAGGACTTGATTCAAATTAAAGCCATTTATTTTGGTATAAACGTTTTTTCCAGCTCTGTTCTGAACCTACCTGCTCTTGCACAAAGCCACATGCTGGTGTGCTAAGGACTACCCTGATAATATGTCCTATCCAGCTGCTCCTTTTTACTGTGCTTAGTTTAGTACTTGGACCAGAAATACAGATAATGTGCAGTACAACAGCATAGCACTTCAAGAATAAAAAACCTAATTCAGGAGACAGGGAAAAACTGTGTCTGGTTTTGCATCATCTGGAGATAAAATAAGCACATCTAATTCTACAGTACAACAGCTGGGAGCTCAAGCAGATGATCTGCAACATGACAAAGGACAAGGAACTGGGGTAGCACACCGTAACAGATGGAAGAGGCAGCTGAGCCCATGGCAGGTGAGGGATGGCATTTGGCAGGAGCAGTGCTTCTGACATAGCCTTTTTTCTCTGAGTCTGGTCAAACTAGAGCCACTCACCAGTCAGCATGAACTGATAGGCATTGTCAGAGATGGAGAAGATGTGTGGAGGGGCCTCCTGGCGCTTCTTGCCTCGGTAGCCAGCCACCACCTGTGGGCTGTACACCGGCAGCCACTTGTAGGGGTTGACGGTGACACAGAAGAGACCCGAGTAGGTCTGTGAGAAACAAAACCAGAAGTCACTGCAGTCACCTCCTGGCAGCTGGATTTTCTCCTCTGCCAGGGCAGGGAACTTACGTAGATCATCCAGGAGCTGTAGCGGTCCTTGAGGTTGTAGAGGACGGCAGGTTCATGCAGGTGGGTCAACATGGCCACATCTTCAATTCTGTCAAATTTAGGTGGGTTCATGGCATAGACATCATCAGGTTTGACAGCAAGTGTCTGTAATTCGGAAAGAAAGAGCTGATTCAGCAACTCTCGATGCTCCTTCCATGTATACACACAGAGACACAGGCACACAGAAGTAATAACATCTGTAAGGCTGCTCTAATTCATAGTTTTCTTTCTGTTTCACTGTGCAAAATGAGATCATGGCTATTACAGGGCAGACACTGATGCCAGCCAGGAATTCTACAACACTGGCAAATTTACAGCATATAAATTTATTGTCTTGGAATTGCTACAAACAGGCAGCATTTGTGCTGCACCAGATCTTTCTACACATTGTTGCTGCTTATGAACTTCAGGTCCCTGCTGCTCAAGGCTGAAATGGCCAGGGGCACAACTGCTGGTGGCTGGTCCACCTTTCATCCTCCAAGACTCACACTGCACCACGCCTGAGAGACACTGTACACAGGACAAGAGACATCAACAGCAAATCCTTCCTGGGAACAGAATTGTTCCACTCTGGCCTGTTACCATTCCTGGTTAAGCAAAGGCTCTAGCTCTGCCAAACAGTGCAAGCTGTTGTTGTAGGTGATGTCCTGTCACACTGCTGGAGTTTGTGGATGTGGGGACAGGGGGCAGATGTGCAGGAAAGCAGATGTACACTGATGGCAGCAGCTTATCTCAGGCACACTGCATGCAGGAGCTGGAAAATCCTGCTCTCATTTCATAGAACCCCAGACTGGTTTAGGTTGGAAGGGACTTCAAAGCTCACCCACCTCCAACCCCTGCCACAGGCAGGAACACCTTCCATAGAGCAGTTGCTCCAAGCCCCTGTGTCCAACCTGGCCTTGAACACTGCCAGGGATAAGGCAGCCACAGCTTCTCTGGGCACCCTGTGCCAGCGCCTCAGCACCCTCACAGGGAAGAGCTTCTGCCTAAGAGCTAACCTGAACTTCAGAAGAGGGCAGGAAGCTCTATAGTATTAGGAATTATTAGATAAGAAAGAGAGAAAAGAAGAGAGTGTCATGTAGGATGTGTCTGTCAGTCTTCCCAATTTTGTTATCGAGCACACCTCTTCAAAAGGATATAGTTGTAGTGGAAATGCTCCAGAGAAGAGAAACAAAGATGGTCACATGTATGAAACAGCTTTTCTATGACAGCATAACTTGATTGGGATTCGGGAGTGATCAGGAGACACTTTTGCAGTTTGCAGAGTCAGGAATAGCAGAGAGCCATTGGCTATGGCAAGGAAGAATTAACATTTCCTTGTGGAAAAGTAAGTTGAAATGACCAGGCTGCACATTGCAGAGGAAAGGAAACACTTTACACACATACTCCAATTTTAAACCATGCAAGTCTTTCCCACAGGACACTACAAAGACAAAAAACCTCAAATGGATCTAAAGACCCAGCCCCTAGGAAAGCAGGTCCTTATACACAGGCGCCTGCACATACCTGCAATTGCTGGAGGCTGGGCTGAACCAGTGGATGGCTGCTTTATTCTTCACTTGCTTTCTGAAGAAGCTATAGCACCTAGTGCCTGGATGCTGGTTGCTTTGGGCTGCTGCAGTTATTTTTACAGCAGTTATCAGGCCATGGGCTGCTAAGACCTGTCAGCATTTCTGCAAGATTAACACCTTGGAGGCTTCTCTAGGAGACTGCAACCAGTGACACTTCACATGCAAAGGGGACTTTCAAAGTAGCTGCGTGCTCTGCTACCAGTGAAGGAAGAAGTTTATCGGGGGTATGACAGAAAGAGTTAAAAGCAGGGCCTGAGAAATGCTAGGACTTCACAAGGCTACAACCAAACCCAGTTTTGAGCACTGCCTTATCTTGAAAGCCTATAGCAAGAATAGTTACCCAATTAACACCTTCATCCCAGGATCCTGAGCAATGCTTTCCTCTGGAAGTTGTGCTGGTCCTAGTCAGAGGGCAAGGCAGTGTAGATGTCTTGCCTGAGCTAGCCTAACTCTTTCTATGCTCCTTGTCCTCCCTATCAGACATCTCAGCAGGGCAAGGAGGAGGACCAGGAGGAACGCACTTACTCTGCCGTCCTCTGTCTCAACAGTTATCTTCCCATCCTGTGCAGCCTTGATCTTCCCTTTGGTGTACACCACCTCGGGGTCAGCCACAAAGCAGTAGGTCTTGGCATCAAACGGCTGGTTCTGGGCTTTGATTCTCTCCTTCTCTGATTTGCGCAGGTACGGTGCAGCCTCCCCAAAAACCTCCATGCTGGCGTCTCTGCTCATGGCTGGAGCTGAAAGACAGACCCTGCTGTGGTGGTCCTTCTCTGAGAGCATCCTTCCCACTTCTCAGATGTGTGCTGCAAGGTCTGAGGGAGATATTTGCCTCTCAGAGCTGGAACACACCAAGCAACAAAGAGCTGCCACCCTTCATGGCCTGAGGAAAGGGGACCCATGCCTGAGGGAGCAGGAGGGTTCCCTGGGGATGTGTTAAAGGGGAAAGATCTCTGAAGGATTCACAGTCTTCAGTAAAACTGAGGCGCTGAAGCTTGGTTTAGTTCCAGTTCTTATGATTTCCCCCACTCCCTTTTAACACGGTGCCTGTCCTAGCCCTCTCGTGCACAACCGCAGCAGTCAGGAAGACACATGCCATGGTCCATTAGAGCGGATCATGCAGAGGGAAGAAGGGGGACCTGCTCACGATGAGTGCAAGGGAAAAAACAGCTCCAGCCAGTCTGGGCGAGCTATTAGTTTCCATGCCTTAAATTCTCACCTTAAGGATCAGTCAACAGAAGGAAGGAACAGGCTGACATCTCTGATCTCTGAAAGAGAGAGTGGAAAGGTCAAACTCCAGCTAAACTACAACCTCTCTGAAGGCCCAATACCCCTCCCTTACTGCAAGCAACCACTCCAGTTTAGGACCAGAGAAGTAATCTGCAGATACCAGTCCTTCCCTATCCAAGGAATGATACAGCGAGGAATCTACAGCCTTGCGAAGCTCCAAGCATGGGGAACAACACCACTGGAGGAGCCCTCCATCCCTCTGCAGGTCAGTCACAGCATGGCCATGAGATCAGGAGGCACCAACAAGGGCTTTCAATCCTGGCAGTTTTTATAGGCTCAGCCCCTTCCCTTTAGCTCAGCCCCTTCCCTATATTTGGAAGGAGGGATCGACACTCCTGCCTACTCACCAATTCCTGTTTGTTTTCTGCCATATACAGTATGCAAAGAAAGGAGCTGCTCTTTTTTTCCAAGTTTAGTAGCTTTGGGACCTGACTGTGGTTTGCAACCTCTTTGTTGTGGGATGTCCTCTATTGGGAACATGCTCTCCTGATAGCTGTGACTGCTGGCGGCACTTCACTCCTACCTGCTCTCACCTAGACGTCAAAGACAGAACAGTCCTGAAGGGACCTGCCCCACTGCTTCTGATCCTGGGAAGCCTGGGCAGTTCACAGTGGGAAGGGAATGCAAAGCAGCTGCACACGGGATGGAAGGCAAGGCCATGGGAAGGGAAAAAGGTGATGAGGATTCACGCAGGATCAATTACAGCAATTCTTGTGGCTTTCCCATCACTGTATGGATCAGGGAGGAAAGGCCATGACTGAGGTATAATGTAACAAACCAGGCTCATCAGAAAGAACGTCCAAATCTACCCAGGTCTAACCTGTCATCCTGATTGGGCAGTTTATTTCCTAGATTTCGGTGTCACAGGGATGGATATTTCCTGTATATGCTACAGAAATTGAGCCTCTTTGGCTGCCTAGAAGGTTCATTACCTTTGCTGCCAAAAGGAGTTTCAGAAGCCATGTCACACAGTGCTATCAGGTCCTTAAACACAGCTGATTGCAATTCCATGTGAGAATAATATTGGAAAGGGGACATAGTAGCCACCAAAACACTGGGCATCAGCCACCTTTGCATGCCAGCTAGGACAGGTGAGCTCTGCGCAATCCTGAGCACGCAATCCTGACCCAGAGCACCATTTCCATGTGAATCCCTGGGGCTGTAGGCCTGACAGTGCCTAAGGAAAAGCAGAACTATGTCTGAGGAGACCCAGGCTGTGCAAGGATACACTACACTTATGCAACTCTTGCTTGGGCAGCACAGACCCAGGACTGGCAGCAAGGCATGGCCAGCATAGGCTTGGACACCCCTTCTCCCCTCCCCAGAGCAGGACTGTGCCAGAGGCTTCAAGGACCACACTACCAAATCCACTTCAGCCCATCTGTTTGCCCTGGAAAGCATTGGGAAAAAAATGGGAATTAGCATGGACAAAAAGAAAAACGTAGGAAAATTCTCCAGCTCTGCAGGACAGGTTGAGGGTCAGGCAGGACCCAGGGCTGAGCTCTCGCATCCCAGGGCACAGCACCGTGACTATGGCAGCACAGCGCCGTGACAATGGCAGCACAGCCAGGCTTCTGCTGAGTTATACTGACTCTCGCAAGGCCGACTCGTGAAGTCTTGCAGAGGGCATGAACTGCCTTTGGGCTATGGTGGGCTTTAAGTGGAGGTCTTCCAGTCCCAAGTGCTCTACTTGGTTGGCACAGAGCAGACAGGCAATGGCTGCAAACTGAGCTCACCTCGTAGAGCAGGGCAGGACGGCAGTCAGCAGAAGCAATGGAAGGCTTCATGCTTGCACAGATAGTAGCTCCCGGTCCGTGAGCAGAAGGGTCTCCTCCACCCTGAGTCATCCTGCCTGGTTTGGTCATCTGTCATTGTCCAGCAGCACCCGTTTGCCCTCTGCACTGCCTGGCCACTCATCCGAGGCTACAGCATCAGCCTTCCCTCACCAGAGCAAAGCCCACAAGACCTGTGTGAAGCCAGAAGCCTATCACAAATGGCTCCTGCACCCCCTAAAGCACCATTCCCAGCTGGAGCACCCTGGGGCATCTGCTTCTGCTGCATGGAGGATGTTACCTCATCTAGCAGAGATTGCTGGCCTGTTGGTGTTTGCCCGAGGAAAGCTGACCCTGTGGCCTTGCAGGAGCGTCACTGCCACTAGTGTTTTGACAAACATATTCCATGTTGCCCTTAATTTCATTTAAGGTCACTAAAAATGGACACTACAGCCCCATAGCTCATGAACCATGAATTCCTAGAATCCCCCTAAGCCTGGAGGATGAGGGAAAGCTTTTTTTAGCAAGCATCCCCTGTGATCGGCCCTTTGAACTTGGCACAGTGGATGTACTGAGTGTCTGCAAAAGGCCAGACACACCACACCAAGAACCAGCTTGGGGCTTTGTCCTGATGCTGAACTGTCAGTGGGATTCAGACAGGACCTTTCCTGCTCCCAGGCATGCCTAAAGCACGGGAGATGGACCCTGCTCCCCATACCCAGCTGTAGGATCAGAGCAAAGAGCACACAGAGGCAGAGAATGCCACTTCCCATATTCCCTCCCTGGTTCAGGTGCCCAGAGTGCAGGAAACCAGTCAGCAATGAGCAGTGACCTACAGGTAGTCCCTGCTCCAACTAGTCACTGGCATCTGCTGAGCACCACACCAAGAACATACTCCACTGTTTAAAATCATTTGCACACTGCCTCTGTCTCAACTGCTCTAAACCAGGACCATCCAGTGCATCCACAAGATGGAATTCCATGTTCTCCCCAGCCCAGCAACGGTGAGCAACTAAAAAAATACACAATCTTTCAGATCTCCAGTTCTGATCCACACATTATGCAACCAGCTACAACAGCCACTGCTGCTACCTGACCACTACCTGCAAAGGCTCCACTTTTCACTGTAAGAGTCACACTTATTTCCAGCAGTTCTCCATCATTACATAAAAACATGTCTCAAGAGAATAACTGCTTTAAAATCTTATCAAAAGGCAGCCTGGAGCGGGGGCTTATATACAGAAATATGTCTGTTACACTGCAAAGCAGGAATGCCAAGAAACTTCTGCAGTGCGCACATCTAGATTTTGGGGTTTCCTTTGTGTTAAGGACATGCATTAGATTCTTCTCAAGAAGCAAGTGCACAAACCTTTCTGCATTCAGACTTGTCTGCACTTTGGAGACTTTGGATGCTTGACAAGAAGAGGGATGGCAGCTTTGTGTGAGTGAAAATCACAAAATGCCATGATAGATCTGAAACTTCTATCTCTGTTCACTCATGACAATGTGAGACACTGCAGGTCTTTCACCCAACCAAGGAAATGCCAGATTTTCAGCATGCTGAAGAAAGATCATTGCTTTTCTTCCATTTCTGGGAACTAGACTTGGAATAATGCACTATAGGGTGCTGCAGTGAGCACACTGAGCACGTGTACAGGCAAGAGCAGGCCAGGATGAGCAGACCCAAAACCAAAATGAAGACCATAGAGTCAATGCCAATCCCAGCCTGTGTCACCCTCATCTCCCTGCAAAGCCCTTCTCTCTGATTTGATCCTTTAGATCACCCAACTCAGAGCACCAACCTGGGACGCAGCACGGGGAACAAGTCACCTGGGAGTCCCCCAGCTCTCCTCCAGAGACCTCAGCGGCTCCACCATGCTCGGGGGTTGTCCCTCTTTTCCCAGAGATACCTCCTAGGCTAATAAGTGCCCTGTGCCTGACTTCACAGACCCAGGCTTGGGTGCAGGAGGTAGGTCTCATACCCCTGAGTCAAGGAGACAGCCCAGAATAGTTCTCTAGTCATGGCTGATGGTGGGGCACCTGCTGCCTCTGTCCCAGCAACTGGTGGGGAGACCCAGTGAGGACTATGGGGGCCATAGCTAGCTCAGGACCTACAACAGTGCCCACCTAGGGACTATGGAAAAAGAGGGTGAAATAGCAGCAAATTACACTGCAACCTCCACAGATTACAACCTGAGGGCTCCCACATAAGCCTCACCATGACGGAGAAACGTCTAAACACAACTAGGCCACTTCAGAGGACATGGGAGCCAAGGGTGTTACACATTCTGGGCAACATTCATTCCCAATATTTTCTTACAAAACCAAAGGGTGCTTATTTCTTGGCCTTGTAAGAACTAAATAGGAAAAAACATCCTTTTAATTTACTTGTAGAGTGCCTGGGTCTCCTTTCTCAGCTCAGAGCTCTCCACTCCTCACTCCTCTGGGCACAGTGATTCTTGTGCCCGGGGCCACACTGCCCTGATGTTCCATGTAGAGATGAGATTCGGGGTGAGTCCTGGGCCAATGATACCCTGCTTCAGCTTCTCACAGGCAGAGGACAGTGAATCACCTTCTTTATCACCAGAATCTGACTAGAGCACTGCAGTGAAGCCCCAGAGCACGCATGTGGGTGCACATCTTCTTGCTAACAGCCCTTGGGAGCAGCAGCTGCATTTCTGTATGTTGCTCCATGCTGCCAACATCATTTGGCAGACCCAAACAGGCCCAAAGCTGTCCTGAGGTGAAGGTCACAAGCTACCACAGCAAGCTGCATTCCCTTGCAAGGCTCTCCACTCCTGGTGTTGCCAGGGAACTTTTATTGCTGCCCTTCATTCAGAGAAGGGCACTCGTGGCTCATCATACCCCCACAAATTAAAGGTGGATTTACTGGTTGGTGTATATCTATTTTTGAACAAAGAACTTCGGGAGAACAAGGAGGTTTTGTAAGCTTCGAGCTGAGTAAGTTCCCTGGCATGCTGAAAGAACCTGCTTTATTAAACTAGTAATACACAGCTTAAAACATGGAATGAGCTGGCTCTTGCACAGAGACAGATGCAATCATTCCTGCTCAGGTCTCCTCAGCACAGCTCCTCATGCTCCCAGGAACATGTACAACTGATGCACAGCTGCTATAAGCCAGGGGCTGGATACTCTGCAAGCAGCACGGATTGCTTTAAAAACATGAGTTTCTGTTTGAAGCAAACCAAACCTTTTAAATTCTCTTGTGGAGGGAAACACTTCACTTTTGACTTTTCTTTTTAAGCCACCAAACCTAAAAGTGATCCAGTAAAACTGACCTGCTTATCAGTTCACATCTAATAGCATGGACTGCAGTCATTCCCCGGCAGCACAGCCCGGAATGCCTGCTTCAGTGGGGAGCTCCTGAGCAGCCCCAGCATGTGCTGCCCTGGAGCCACAGCTCCTGAGTTTTCCAGGTGAGTACACTACACCAGCAGCAGGGACTAGAAAGCTTTGGCTGCAAGCAGCAACTTCACTGCATCATGAGGCTGCTCATAGCTCTGCTTCACTCCTCAGCACTCTACGCATTGCTTGTTTTACCTGAGTGTCGTTGGTTTAAGCCGAGCCGTAAATCAGCCACACAGTTCATTATCTCCCCCTCGCTTCCTCCCCCCCCCCTCCCGGAGGGATGGGGAGGAGAATGGAAGGAATGTAACTCCCACAGGTTGAGATAAGAGCAGTCCAGTAACTAAGGTATAACACAAACCACTGCTGCTGCCATCAGTAATAATAGTGATAAGGGAAATAATAAGGGGAGAGAACACAACTGCTCACCACCCTCCAACCGATACCCAGCCCGACCCAGCAGTGATCTAAACCTTTTGGGTAACTGCACCCAGTTTATATAGTGGGAATGATGTGCTGTGGTATGGAATACCTCTTTGGTCAGTTTGGATCAGGTGTCCTGTCTCTGCTTCCTCCCGGCTTCCCCTCCTCCCTGGCAGAGCATGAGACTGAGAAAGTCCTTGGTCAGAGTAAACATTACTGCAACAACTGAAACCATCGGTGTTATCAGTGCTGTTCTCAGGCTGAAAGTCAAAAACACAGCACTGCACCACCTACCAAGGAGAAAAATTACTTCTACTGCTGAACCCAGGACACTGAGTAAAGATACATCCTGACTTGCAGCAAGGTGGTAAAGGCCCCAACAAATGCTCAGCCCTCAGCTCCATCATCAGCAAAGAGCACGTGAAATCCCTCATTCATCCCACAGACCTGGCTACAGGCTGATGGGAGCACAACTTCATGACATAGGAGCACATGTTCAAGATACAGGGTCAGTGCTTGGACCATGCCAGTCTGAAGAAGTGAGAAAAAGCTTTAGAAAATGTAGATACCTGTAAAGTTACTGGAGAAAGAGCTACAGTATTTCAAACCACACATAGCCCTGAACCAAGATATGGATGAGAAAGACTTGCCAAGGATTAAATGGATCTGGGTGGCTGCAGGACACCAAGGTTCAGTCAGCTTTCTTCAGTGGCTACACATCTTTGGCACTGAAGCTCAGTGCCACCAGCTGCAGGTCCTGAAGGGTTGCCATGATAACAGCTTCATTGTACCTCAGCCTACAGTAATGTGTGGGCAATAGTGCTGCACAACCTATCACTGCCAAAATGCCACCAAGCAGGGTTGTGGCGTTTCTATCAGCACTCGAGAGCCTGAGCCCTACATGCTTCAGAAGCCAGAGGCTCCATCAGCTAAACCCTGTGTGAACAGCACATCCCAGGGGAGGGGGCCAGGGAAGAGCAATAGGGCTGGGAAGAGCCTGGAGGGATGAAGGGCATGTGGTAGCCTGACAGGAGTGACTCAGGAGTGGTCCTGAGGTTGCCTTTGTCCCAGAGAAGGTGATGGCACACTCCTGGAGCATCCTGTGGGCCCCAGGCCAGCAAGCTCCATGTCAAGACACCCACCAACCCCTGGAAGCACAGCAGCCCTCCTGGCACCATCAGCAAGTGTTTGCACCATACAAGTTGTGAAGAAAGATGACTGATAACTGTGGATCTGGAGCACCCCAGGACACTGCACCTTGTTTCAAGACAGCAGAAATGTCTATTTTTCGTCTCTCCTGGGAGTTACTCCACCAGACACAGAGTTTGTTTAGAAACAGTAGGTAAACCTGGCACTGTGGGCAATACCTGCCCTGGAATTGTCCTGCTCAGTCCCCCCAGGACACAGCAGGCTGCTCTGATTGGGGACAGTCATGAGTGATTAAAGACACTTCCATCACTCAAATATGCAACAGAACTGCATCCAAAGCACTGTGTGAACATGTATGACCCAGGTAGTCCTCACCACCCAAGTGCAAGGTACATGCTGAAGCAAGAGACCAGCACTGAAAGCACATGGTCCCATACAAGCCCAGAAGAGTCCATGAGGATGGTCAGAGGCTGGAGCACCTCCTGTATGAGGACAGGCTGGGAACATTGGGGCTGTTCAGCCTGGAGAAGAGAAGCTGCGTGGAGATCTCAGAGCAGCTTCCAGTGTCTGAAGGGGGATAAAAGGATGCTGGAGAGGGACTCTTCATCAGGGACTGTGGTGACAGGACAAGGGGTGACGGGTTCAAACTGAAACAGGGCAAGTTCATGTTAAATATACACAAGAAGTTCTTTACTGTGAGGGTGCTGAGGCATTGGAACAGGTTGCCCAAACATTCCATTCCTGGCACTGTTCAAGGCCAGGTTGGACAGAGCCTTAGGCAACATTGTCTAGGGTGAGGTGTCCCTGCCACAGGAAGAGGGTTAGAACTGGATGATCTTAAGGTCCTTTCCAACCCTAACTATTGTACAGTTCTATGATTCTCTGCTGGGGCACAGCTCAAGCTCAATACAAGTGGAAAGCAGAGCTGCTCAGCACCTCCTGGTCAAAACAAGCTGCTTTGAAATGAACACACAGGAGGAGGCACTGAGCAGATCAGGCCTGGGAGCCACGTCCTCACCTGCTCTGGGCACAAGCAAGCTCTGGGGAGCTGATTAATTCCTGTGTCACAGGGCATTTGAGCCAGGGCAATTCTGCTCAAGATCCAAACTGGATTTGGACTGAGCTCTTTGGCTACCACAGCAGTCCCACAGAGTATTTTCACACTGGCAGTACACATGTGACAGAGCATGGAAAAATAAAGCCTGATTTGGACTTTGCCCCAGTGACTGTGGACTGATGCCCAGCCCGGCTCCCACATCCCCTCAAGAGGCACCAGCTCAGATAAGGGGCAGATTTTTCCTGAGAGGTTTCTTTTTTAAGTGCAGAAGTTTCAATGAAAAAGAAGAAAAAAACAACCACTTTGGTGTGTATGAGCAGATAAAAGGTGATTGGGAACAGTCAACCTGGATTTACAAATTGATAAATCACATCTGAGCATCCCGATTGCCTTTCATGACAAAGTGACCAGATTGGAGAATGTGGAGGGAGCAATGGATGCTGTCCAACCTCAGCTCCCAAAACTACCTGCCACAATGGTCTTGTGTCTGAGCTACTAGTTAATTATCTGGATGGCTGGGCAACTGACCTCTAGGTCATAGCTGCTATCCAGAGGGACCTAGACAGGCTGGAGGGACGGGCTGACAGGAACCGTCTGAAGTTCAACAAGTTCTGCACTCAGTAAGGAAAACATCCCTGCAAAAACCCATGCTGGGAACTGACTGGCCAGGGGCAGTCTGGGGAGAAGAACGGTCAAGATGGTCAGAGGCCTGGAGCCAGCCACTGTGTACAAGGTGAGGCTGGGGATTAGGGCTTGTTCAGCCTGGGAAGGAGAAGGCTGCAGGGGGATGTAACAACAGACTCCAGTGCCTATGAACAGGCTATCAAGAAGATGGAGTCACACTCCTCACCCTGGTGCACGGTGAAAGAACAAGAGTTTCATTTTTGGCAGATGAAATTTGAATGGTGCTAAAGATGTACTCTAGTGAGAAATATACTTTACACACCTAGAGATGTTGTGCAGGCTCCATCCTTGGAGATTTCCAAGTCCTTGCTGCTTAAAACCTTGAACAACTTGCTCTGAATCTCCTGCTCCTGCTTTGAGCAGGAGGTTGGACTACAGACCTCCTGAGGCTCCTTCCCATCCAAGTTATTCCATGATCTAAACTGCAAGTGCAACATCAGGCTTTGCAGCCATTTAAAGCCACAGTCTCTGTACTTCGTAATCCCTGGCTCTGCCCTTGTTGGTGGTGAGAGCACTCCTAAACCAGCCAGCTTCTCCCATGCTGCTCAAGTATCACTCATTAGCTCAGCTCCTCCATGGGCTACATGCGCAGCACACAAGGAATGTGCTGCCTCCTTCGGCTACACAAATGGAACCATCCCTCATTCCTCAGACAACCTGTCACTAGTCTCCAGCCTGGGATGGCATCAGCTCTGCAGTCACTGGTACAGACACAGCCACTTTGAAGAGATGTGGTTTTCCACCAGTAACAAGTGGGGTGCAGGCACACAGCACTGCTCCATCAGCCATCTGTCTGGGGGGGACCCAGGGTCCCCTTCTGACCAAGAACTGAGGTTCACCTTCACAGCACCACTCTAATTCCCTTCCCAAGTGAAAACTAGTGCCATGAAGTTTCCACAGGGCCACTCGGGGAACACAGCCACGAGCAAGGAATCCTGTCATAAACTTTCCCCTGAGCTCCCTCTTTGTGGGCTGCACACAGGCTCTGGACTACTGTGGTGAGTACAGGAGGAGTTTGCTCTGACACTGAACAAATGCTGCCCATCACTGATAGTCAAGGCGCCCCCCTGCCCCCCTCAACATATTCCCTTTCTCCCACTATATGTCTTCCCCTTGAACAGCTCTGCCTCCTCCTGGTGAGCATTCAGGATGCTCATCAGCATGCAGGGAACAGAGCTCCCTGGCAGTGAGGCCCCGCAGTGGAAGCCTGACAGCTGCCTAAACAAACAGCTCCACACACACCCCAATTCCAAAGAAAGTGGAAAGACAGAGGAAAAAGGGATGGGCAGAGTCAATTTAAGAGGCAGAAAGAAGCAGGATGTGAGCTGCTAAAAGTGCCAGGAGACAAAGCACAACTTCTTCCCTCAGCCGCTGAGTTGAATTCTAGCATGACTTTCAAAAACTCCCACTGCAAACTGACACAGAAAAATTCCTGTGATCCTTCAGAACATGGAAGACCAAAAACCTTCTTAAACTATTCACTCTTTCGAGAAGGGCAGAGGGATAGGATATGTCTTGGAAGTTGAGGAATCTTCCTTCCTTGACAGAGCTTTATCAGAAGGGTGCAGTCTCTGACAGAGGTACCCTTCTCTCTCAGAGTACCCTTCCAAACACCTTCAGGAGGTCACCATAGCACAGGGCAGCTGATGTGGAGCTACACTACTTTATCTTGCTTTATAACTGTTCTGAAACACTTGTGTACAGTGTGAAGCACTCTGCCACCAAGAACACGTCTGGTTTGGCTCCTGTGGGCCATTCTCTGGTGTCCAGATACCTCACGAAGGCACATTCAGCTTATGGTTTGCACTACCAGAGGTAACAGCTACTTTCTAATAAGAGCTAAACCAGCAAGAATATGAAGCTTCTCCAGTATATAAAGTACTGATGATATTCTAGTCAAACCTAAGAAAAAAAATAAATATATATTGCTTATACAAAACAATCTTTATTTTCAAATGACACACTGCATCAAGTTGATCTGGTTGACAGCCCTATGCACGGACACAGACCCCCTTCACCCTTCTACACTACACTACTCAGCATAGTGCAATCAGGCTGAGTATGCATCAGATGATTTAGGCCAGAAAAACTGGATTTGCAAACTATTCCTCATTTCCTTATGTTCAGTGTCCACCTGGGAAAAAATCAAAAAAAAAACATTTCATTTCAGCATTCAAATGAAAAAGACCCATTCCATTCAGCATTCAACCAGGCACACCACAAGGCTGGTCCCTAGGCGTGGAAGCTGCTGATGCGTTCAGTGCTCTTCACCTTCTTAACCTTAAGTACTCTTCAGTCTCTTCTGCTTATAATATTTTAACTGCCTCTCCCAGAAGGCAAAACAGTTCAGAAAATAAGGTTCTCTGGCGCATGTGACTTTTCCTCAAGTAACCATCTTCCTCCAGTGATTGTCCTTTGCTGAAGTCTTGCCAAGAGATACCAGTGAATTTCACCAGTGCTAAATATTCTTCCCACATGAGAAGTACTTTCCATTTTCTGCTCCCAACAATGCTTCAGGGAAGTCCCAAATCTTACTGCAAATTATATGCACAAGGAAGGCTCTATTGAGAGTTTTGTTGATGGTATTTTGCAGAAGTGTGGTTGCCTTTCTTACCTGGAAGAAAGGAGGCATGTGGTGCCAGGATGTCACACTTGCATGCTTCTGCTTTAACTCCAGTACCCAATTCCAGCCAAACCTAGAGGTAATGTTCACATCAATCGTTGAAGACCTTACGCTTTACAATCTGTATTTTCTCATGTGTGCAGCAATAGAAGCAGAAATCTCAGTAGTCTTCTTATTCTGGCCATAATAGTCTACGAAGTCACCATCTGGCCCAAGGAGGTACATGATTATTGTGTGATCCACCTGCAAGAGAGCACAGCATGGCTTGGCAAAAAAGATCATAGAATCCTAAATCATAGGTTGGAAGGAACCTCAAGGATCATCTGGTCCAAGCTTTCTTGGAAGATCATGATCTAGACAAAATGTCCCAGCACCCTGTCCAGCCAAATCTCCAGAGTGTCCAGTGTTGGGGAATCCACCACTTCCCTGCAGAGATTATTCCAGTGGCTGTTTTCATGATGAAAACCTTTCCTGCTGGGTCCAGTGAGAACCTCCCAGGAGTAACCGGTACCCACCACCCCTCCTCTTTTCCATGTGACTCCTGAGAAAAAGGGAGACCCCATCTTCTTTGGAGCCACTCATTCAATATTACATCCTGCACATCTCTCAGTCAGCAGCAACAGCAACCTATTCAGCCTTTGCTTCAGCAACCTGACAAGGCTTCTCATCAAGAAGCTAAAACATCACCTTGACGACTTCGTGTTTTACCCAAGAAGATGGAGAACACTAGTTGCATACTCCGAACGTGTGAAGGAATACTTTAAAGAATAATAAATAACTTCTGTCAGCTATTGGCACCCTTCCTGCAGCACAGATAAGGCAAGGGCAACAGGTGGGCTAAAGTTCTTTCCCCCTTGCTTTTCCCAGTTTCTTTCTACTTCTCTCGTGATACTCTATGAAGCCCCCAAGGCATTCCAAGCTCCGGCTGCTAATATGATGCAAACCCAATAGAAACAGAGGTATTTCATTAAACTAAGCTCACTGGCAGTGTAAGCAATGGGAGCAAGGGCATCCATGGGATACAGAAGCTGCCGATAGAGGAGCTGGTGCAGAGGGAAACACGCGTGCTGGGCAGGGGCTCCCTCTACTGTCCACACTGAAATAACCTTAAAACATGTTCAAAGCCAACAACTGTATGGATCATGGGATAGTTTGTCTGGAAGGGACCTCCAAAGCTCATTTAGTCCAACCCCCTGCACTGTAAACTTATTTTAAACGCCACTGCAGGTACTGCCTGGCATCTTCATGAGAGAAGAGTAGATTGAGATGAGCTCTTCAGCAGAAGCTGTTCCCTGCGCGGGTGCTGAGGCACTGGCACAGGGTGCCCAGAGAAGCCGTGGCTGCCCCATCCCTGGCAGTGTTCAAGGCCAGGTTGGACACAGGGGCTTGGAGCAAACTGCTCTGGTGGAAGGTGTCCCTGCCCGTGGCAGGGGTTGGAGCTGGATGAGCTTTAAGGTCCTTTCCAACACAAACCAGTCTGGGGTTCTGCGAAAGACAAAATATTGAAACTGGAGGCCATGAATCTGGGGTTGTTGAAGTGACTACATCATCTCACTGCCACTGGACAAAAACCTCTGACATGTACTATGCACTGAGAGTACAACTGTGATTGAAATCAATCACATGAACATTCCCAGTATCACCTGCATTAAACTTGATGGCATTTCTCAGTGAAAAAATGTTTCTTACAATTACTGCAGTAAATTTTACTCAAGTTTCAAGTTTTTAGTATCAGATCACAAAATCCAGGTGTAGGAGACACATCTGAAACACAACTCAGATCCTTCCACTGGAAGTTAGCATAAAAGAAGGTAGCCTGCTCAGAGCATCTTTACACCCTGGCCTGTGGAAGGATAAATGCAATCAGGCTGGAGTGCAGTCTGTGTGCACTGCTTTTCAAGCTGTGTCTGAAGCCTGCACGGTTCCCACTCTGCACATGAAGATCATCATTTGAGTCTCAATGCAGTGTTGTATAACACAGAATAAAACAGGTATATTGGATATGCTGGCATTGAGAATTAGAAAACTGAGATTAATAGGAACCAGTAGCATTCAAGTAATGCCTGAAAAATGCAAACAGATGCTTAGAAAATACAGTTGAAATACATCTCAAGGCTCTTTTCAAGTCAAAACAAGCAGCACAGTTGAACTGGCTTTAGGGGACCTATTCATCTTCCCCATCTCCCAGCAGCCTGTAGAGAAAACAGAATCTGCTTGTGCACAACTGGCAGTGTTAGTCACCAACTGGCAAGACAGGGCCAACGCAGAAAAGGAAACACCTTACGAAAAAAATGACAGTGTGGTAATTACCTGAGTAAGTAGGCACAAAAGCAGCCTCAAGCTCCCCCTCCCAGGTCTGCTCTTGCTCTTTCCTTTCTGTTTCACAGCCCTGTCCCCTCTGGTCTTCCTGCCCTGAGCACACAAGAGCTCTCTGCCTCTCAACAGCCAGAGCCTGACAACTCTTGAGGACATGCCCATAATTCTTTCTCCTTGGCACCACGGCTGGGGCTCCCAGGCTGCTCTCCTGCACCCAATTCTCTTGCCTTTCCTCCTCACTCCCCTTCCCTAGCACAGACCAGCCATCTTCTCCCTGGATCCCAAATCTCTTCTATTTCATCATGTGCGGTTACGTTCTCCAGTTCAGTTTCACTCTCCAGCCTCCCTTGAAGCTGCTATCATCTGCAAAGTTATTTTCCTTGGCTGAACTCTTACACTTTCCCTTCACAGCCATGTCAGAATCCATGCGTGGTTTGCTTCCTAAGGAGCAGCACTCATCCATCTTTCCTGGCCTCTTTCCATCATCTCTCCTCAACTTCAATTCACTCAGTGTCAGATTCTACTAATTATCTTCCCTCGCCTAAGCAGGCATCCTTTGCCAATCCTGCTCCTATAACCCATTCTTGCATTTCCATCAGCCCCTTCTATAGAGCCAGCTTTAAGCAGTATGTTTAGATTGATTTCAGACTGATGCTTTTCAGACTGACTGGAATTGGTGTTGAATTTCCCCAGCAAGCTCCTCTCCTCCATTCAAATACAGTGCCCTACACACAGACTTCTGTAGCTATTGAGCTGCCACTAAGCGAAAGCAGTTCTTCGTCTCCCACTTCACACTCTTTTTAGTAACACATCACCAGTGCACACATTACCAGTGTGATTCGACCTCCCCTTTACTGGTATCATGTACTCTTGCTGGTTTTCTCTGTTTCAACAACCTTTGTTCATTTAGATAATCTGGTTTTTGCAGTCAGGTGGTTTTTAAAAACAGATTTAAGAATAGACAATACTGGATTAGACCCAACCTAATCTGCCACAGCATCCTACCTCAAACAGTGGCCAGCCATGGTGGCTTTAAAGAGTATAAAACCAGCACCAAAAATGTTTCCTCTATTACCTCCCAGTTTCCAATACGTTTTAGTTTACAGGCTTCCTGAACTAGGCAACACTCCTGTGCATTTCATAATCCTCAGCAGATTGGGTTTTCCACAGACTAATAAGAAGTCTCCCTGTGAACTTCTGTAAGCTTCTACCATTCCCATCTGTAGTCAGCGATTCCACTTCTCACATGCCCAATGCAACAAGAACCATCAACTTTCCTTGGAACCTGGTTTTAGATCTCTTTAACGTGCTTAGTTCTTGTAATGAAGAATAATAAAAAGATCATATAATATGCATCCTCCTTTATCCTATCACTTTGTCATGGTTTAAGCATACACACTTGTACCTACTTTACTGTTCCAGTCTGCTCAGGATGAGGCAAGTCAGAAAGGCCTTGGTAGCAGCTCTGAACCCTATAGCCAGTTCTGTTCACACACAGATTTTGACTAACTAGTTTAGCCTCACTTAAACCTCACTTTCCCCTTCACACTATTACTCTACATATTTTTCTCCCATTAATATACTCTCTCTTTGAGGTCATTTGACACAGGAGGAAGATCCTTATGGTATCTGCAGGCAGATTTCACATCATTCGAGTGTCTTGCCAGGAAGACCCTGCTCCCTGCTGTCTGTCTGGGAGGGTGTGAGTTGTTTCTCACTTTTCCCTCTCATTTCTCCCTCTTCCTATTGCCTTAATTTCCTAGTTCCATTTTCATGTTGGAGCACACAAAAAAATGGCCAGACTAAAACACTACATGGCAGGCTTGATATTTCATCTGCTATTCCATAATGCAGGTCTAGGACCATACATTTCAGAACATGTTTCAGGGAGGTTCTGAGCCTGAGGCAAGAGGGCATGATTCTGACTGAAACCTCTAAACCAACAGTGTTAACATATCACTGCAACAAGGCTGTCATGTGGGACTTCAGCGTAGACTGCAACAGCTGCCTTCTGATTTTAAAATCTGTACATTGCTCTTATCCAAACTCATTAGGCAAAGGCCCTACATTTACTTACTATGTAATCATTATCTTCATCTTTAGGACCTTCGCTGTAATACACACGGTAAGCTTTGGCCACTTGGTCAATCTGTGCCCTGGTACCAGTCAATCCGATCAGCTTTGGAGAAAATTCTATATAGAAAGAAGGCATTTAGACATTTTAGTGAGAAGAATCCCAACAAGAGCCTCCTTTTCAGTGCTCGACATTACATGCTGCAAGACATGAAGGAAGAAAACAGTAATACCTTTAACGTATCTGGCGATGGCTTCTTCACTGTCCCTCTCAGGATCAATGGTGATGAAGAGTGGGGTTAGATTAGGCAAAGATGGAATTCTATCTGTGACATTAAAAATATTTTTCTTAGAAAGCTGAAAATCATTTCTCATCTCCCTTCAAGCAAGCTCACAGCCAAGCTACCTCTGAGCCCACCCTAAGTGACAAAAAAAGGCCATTTTCTGCAGCTTAATGTATGCAATTTGTGAATGAAATCTGAGGCTCTGTGCTCATACCGGGTGCAGGCGCTCACCTGGAGCCCCTGCCCTACTTAGGGGAGAAAACAGACTGGCTCTGATGCAGAAAATGCTATGGCATGATGCACGTACCAAAGCACAATGATCAGCAGAAAGGAGGCCTGTGATGTTCCAGCTATACCTTCCACTGTACTTTGCCCGTATCAGTGCACTCTCCCACTTGTGTGGTTGCTATCATCCCTGCTCCATAACTCCTCAGGCCCCACAGGATGAGAAAACCACCTCTATCCCCCAGCCCTCCCCAACCTCCATTCCACAGCACAGTCATCCTCAGAAGAGACTCTGGGAGATTTGTTCTCAGAATGAATAAAATAGAGGGATAAAATCCGCTCTAATACACCCTAGAACTGCTTCTTGGCCACAATACAATGCAAAGGTCCTTTCACCTGCCACCATCATGCTTTATTACCAAGAAGTCGCCTGTTGCAGGAAGATCAATACTGTCATGCTCTAAATAGCAGATACTAGTCATAAGCAGATTGACCTATGTATCACTTAACAATTAACTCAGCTACTGAAGAGTCAATGGCATTTTTTAAACAATTATCAGTTACTACCATTTGCAGCATTTTACCACAATAAACCCAGACCTCCCATGAAGAGGAACACAATACCAACCAAATTCCCATACCAATGCTATCTACCACTTCAATCATTTTCTGCAGTTCATCTGGACAGATGTCAGGGCAGTGTGTAAAGCCAAAGTAGATTAGCACCCACTGCCCGATGTAGTCCTCGCTGGTCTTGGGCTGTCCCTCATGGCTCACAAGCGAGAAGGGCCCTCCAAGCAGTGGTTTCCCAATGCCTCTGTTTCTTTTCTTCTCCAGAGCTACAAAAAATAAGAGGGGATCAGACACATCCCTGCCACAATCCATGCTGCTTCCCAGGCAAGCCTCAGAAGCTGGAGAGTCTGACAGCCTCACAGAGTTACAGCCCAGGGCACTGAAACATGCTCTACCAAAGCCCATCATGCAGAAGACCAAGGGGGACAAGACTTCCTAAAAGCATCCCATTTTAGGTAAATATACCTCTAAACTCCTTTGAAACAGAACCATAGAACCATGAAGTGGTTTGCGCTGGAGAAGACCTTATAGCTCATCCAGTTCCAACCCCTGCCGTGGGCAAGGACACCTTCCACTAGAGCAGGTTACTCCAAGCTGGTCTTGAACACTGCCAGGGATGGGGCAGCCACAGCTTCTCTGGACACCCTGTGCCAGCGCCTCAGCTTCTGCCTAAGAGCTCACCTCAACCTCCCCTCTGGTCATTTTAAATGGCCACCTTAAGGACATCCTCCCTTGTCTTATCGCTACGGGCCATATTACCATCTGACTGTGTTTGTACATAAAGAATGAAAAGTCAGGTGCCCAGTGCAGGGTGAAAGAGAAATATCCACATCCTTTACAAACTGAACACATCCTAAAAGCTGCAAAGGCTCCAATTTCCCACATTAAAAACACGAGAATGAAACCCGTGAGCAGGAACCACAGGGCAGGCGAACGCACATGGAGGAAACCCCACGTGCACAGACAACCTTACCTCTGTGTCTGCGCTGCATCCGTGGGCAGCGTGAGCGAATACAGCTATCCCAGCAGCAAAGACACGATTAGGAAGTTCAAAATACTGAACTTTGAAGGAGTGTTTTCATTACTTTGCTTGGTTTTTTTTAAGTTTCCTGAGGCTCGCGCGCACACAACGGGCACAAAGAACGTACAAAGCATGACATGATTCAGCAGGAAGGCAAAGTGCAGAACGCCACAGCCGGGCTGGAAAAGGCCCAACCGCTTCCCAGCACTGCGAGGCCCCCGTGGCACCGAGGGCCTCATCGGCCTCCTCTGCCCAGGCAGAGCGCACGGAGCGCGGCTCCGCTTCTGCTCCGCCCGCCGGGCTCCCCTCGGAGGCGGGCAGGGCCCGGCCCCTCAGCCCGCACTCACCCTCCTCCTTCCACTGCTTCACCTTCTTCATGGCGGCCAGGAATCCTCCGCACAGCACGAAGGTGGCGGCCAGCGACCGCCACGACACCAGCTGCAGAGAAGACGCTGCTTAGTTCCTGAAGAAGCGGGGGTTCAGCGCAGGGCAGCCCCGTTCCGGTCCCGCCGCCCCGGCTGAGGGAGCACGCGGCTCCCCCGCTCCCGCACTCACCCTCCATTGCGCGCCTCTCCGCGGGCCGCTGCCCGGCGGCAGCTGGGACACCGCGCGGCTGCTGGGGGCGGGCAGCACCGCCCGACTCCTCACCGCAGCCCCCGACAACCGCCAGCACAACACTACACGCCCGCAGCACCGCCCGGCTGCCGCCATCTTATGGCCGCTCTTCCGTGCCCGCCTCTTCCGTCCGCGTTCGCCGGGCGCGGCCGCCATGGAGGCGGTGCCGCCGCTCTTCTGCTTCGGTGTCATCGCGGACATCCAGTACGCGGACGCGGAGGATGGGTACGACTTCTTGGGGCGCCGGCGGCGGTACTACCGGCACAGCCTTAACCTGCTGCGGGCCGCGGTGGAAGCGTGGGCCGCTGCGGAGCCGCCGCTCGCCTTCGTGCTGCAGCTGGGTGACAGCATCGATGGCCTCAACGCCCGCAGCGGCCAGTCCGAGCGTGCCCTGGAGCAGGTGCTGGCGGCTCTGGGGCGGCTCCCGGTGCCGGTGCATCACGCGTGGGGCAACCACGAGCTGTATAACTTCAGCCGGGCCCGCCTGCTGCACACCGGCCTCAACAGCCGCTCCTGCGGGGCCGCGGCCGGGCCCCCCGCCGGGGACTGCCAGGCCTATCACTTCAGCCCGGCCGCGAGGTTCCGGGTCGTCGTGCTCGATGGCTATGACCTGAGCACGCTGGGCAGGGAGCCCGGCAGCCCCCGCTACCAGGAGTCCCTGCGGCTGCTGCGGGAGAAGAACCCCAACGACGACCTCAACGACCCCACAGGTACCCCCCTGCTCCACTGATGTTTAGAGCGTGGAAGTGCAGAACTTCTTCCATGGAAGCATGGGTGGTGGAACCTCTGCTTCTCGAGGCCACTCGCTGAGCTGGCATCTGCTTGCCAAAAGGCTGAGGCACGTGCCCTGGTTCTGCTCGCTTCCTTTGCTGTCAGTGGGTTTCTAGGTGGGCGCAGGAGATGCTCCCTTGTATCTGGCGTGGTGCTTTTGGGATGAGGTTAATGTTGTGCTGTGTGTCCTGCACATCAGAAAAACAGCCTATGTAACTGCTATTACAGAGTGTAGAGTGATGCCCACCCTAGCCCATGCCTTGGGGGACCCCCTAGTTGAAATCCTGTGTGTGCAACATGACCAAACCCTCCCAAAGCACTAACAAGTAATTTTCTCTTGCTTGTCCAAGGAGGCTGGAGTTCAGATCCAGGAGCTGAAAAAAAACGAGACAAAACAGTTTTAAGAGTAAACCGTCCGTCATAAGCAGACTTACATAAGGCAGACAAGTTCAGGAGCCACAGAAGTGCATGTGCGCGTGCCTAACCTTCTTCTTCATTGCAGGACTTAAAGAACCTCAGTTTGTAGAGTTTAATGGAGGATTTAGCCAAGCCCAGCTGGACTGGTTCAATGAAGTCCTCAAGTTCTCCGATGAAAACCAAGAAAAAGTCATAGTTACGGGTAGGTGGTTATAGGAAATACATGGGGATATATGCAAAAAGAGCTAGCCAGTGGATGTTAGTTGAAGAAAATATGTACCAGCTTTATAGCTTTACTGAGGTACACAGGTAACCTGTGAAGAAGAATAGGACCCATGTCTCACACTCGTGTGAGCTTTGTACACAGATGTCTGAACTTCCATCAATGAAGTCAGAGTTAGGTTACACTTAAAGTAACTGTCCTGTTTCTTTCCTTCTCAACTGCAGGTCACCTGCCCATTCATCCAGATGCCTCAGACTGGGTTTGCTTTGCCTGGAATTACAAAGATGCCCTTTCGGTCATTCACGCCCATCAGTGTGTGGTCTGCTTTCTTGCAGGGCACCTGCATGATGGTGGCTATTGTTTAGACTCCCATGGAATTCACCATCTGACTTTGGAGGGGATTATTGAAACTCCACCAGAAAGCAATGCCTTTGGGACTGTTTATGTCTATAAAGATAAAATGATACTAAAGGGAAGGGGCAGAGTTGCAGACAGAGTTATGCATTTCTGAAGACTGCAAGCAAATACAAATTGCAGTTCTTCAGGAAGTACTTGAATAGAGGATTCAGCTTATTATGTGCTTGTAGAAAGATTTGCATGGCTGATCCTTATTGCTTTAATTCAAACATTTTTCTCTTGGATACTCAATTTTAGGAATTATGTTTCTGTAAGAAAACAGATCTGATTTCTTCATGGAGAATAGAGAAGGCCAGTAGCCATATTTGAAATAAATATACTTGAACGCAGAATGTTGACCTGAAACACCCTTTCCTGACTAGATTGGTATGTACCGTGAAAAAAATGAAGCCCACATTATGAATATTGTCCAGAAAAAAAAAAAAAAGGCCACTTTTTTATATGAGTCAGAATTAAAATATGCAGAACTGTACCTGCCCAGCCATTTCCATTTTAGGTGGTTGTTTGAACATCATGATCAGTAATGTCTCATGTCTGTCAGAATTACTCTTCCCAATGCAGTCTTCTTAACATTGCTTTAAAGACTAAAATAATCTTCAAAACCAGCTAAGCCCAAGGAAAACAGACAATTAATGCTACATCCTTTAATGCTGCAGATACACCTGCGGGGAACTAGGCAGCAATACTGGGTGAAGAAGCCCTGACATGGAAGGATGTTGCTGCACTGCATCTGGACCTGTGTGGCTCTCTCCCAGCCCAGAATATTCCCCTGAGCTTCCTCGTCCAGGATGAGTAGCAGTGGAACATGGTGGCTGCCACTGGGCTGCCTTCCAGGAGCAGAAATGCTGTGAGAAGCAGAGCTGTGAGAGTGACGACATCTGCTGGGGCCAGTCAAGAGTGCACATCCCACAGAAAATGAAAGATACAGAACTTTTCATTGCATTTTCTTTAGAAAACTAGTATTTATTACTCTGTAAAACTAAGAATTTTCAGTGAAAGATAACAGCAAACATATTTCTTCAGATATATTCTACATATTTAGGGCAGGAACAGACTGTTCAAATATTCACTTAGTGGACAGTGGACTGTAAACAGTCATTGATTGAAAAAAAGTGTTTGCTTTACTTCTCTTTTATGATACAGAGCAGCAGGTTTCCCTGCTGGTCAGGAAGCGATCTGGGGATGCCAGGGTATCTTGGCTATAACATTAGAACACACATGAACTCAACAGTGCTTTGAAAATGTAGGAGGAAGCCAGGAGAACACCACTTCCCACAGGAAAATCCTCTGCTCAGATATGACAGTGTTCCTCAGTTTCCATAACAAATCTCAACCTGTGCTGCTGGAAGCAGCCAGATGTTCTTGGGTCCTCTCCAACTGACACAAACCCTTAATGAAGAACCGACAGCAAAGGCAAATGAGGTCAGGATATTTATTCTGTACTATCTTCCCCCCATTAGATGACTGTTTTACAGTGTGTTGGCCAAGATTCTCGCATCTCCTTGTTCACATAAATGTACAGCCATGACACAAAGGGGAAGAGCGCGACCACCACTGCAGCTGTCAAGCGAAATCCAGACAGTGGGTTCCTAGAAAGAAGCAGACACAACAGAGCTGTTTCGCATCAATCTGCTATGAAACATTCACACCTGTCTGCTGTTGGAAAGACAGCAAAGAGCCTTTGGCCACTCTGATGTAGCTCCTGTAGGTACATTAGCACAATCCTTTACCACAGAGGCACCACCTGGCAGCAGAAGTTTCTGCCACCTCATAAACCAGGTAAATAAATAGAAGCACCCTAGTTGCCCAGAGGCACGTGTGTGGTTGCCAGCACAAAGGCACTGTTTGGCAGACTGGGAATTTTCCTGCTCCCAGCTAACGGGAATTTAGCAAAACTGCTGTAGCACAGTGCTCTGAAGAGGCTGGAGGGAGAAAATGTGGAGCCGCTGCAGCCACCCAGAGCCCTGTGCAGTTCCGGTGCACGCAGGGGACAGCAGCATGGAGACTCTCACTGGGAAGTTCCATAACTTGGGAGCAATGGCAGAAATGGCTTTGCAGTTCCTTAGCAGTTGTGGCCAGCAGTCGCTAGGCTGTTCCACTGAAGGGGCATGCTGTCCTTGTGCAAAGGGAGGCTGTCCCCTGCCATTATGGATGGGGAGCAGAAAAACTCTTTCATATTCCTTTATTCCCCCCAACAGGCTTGTACCCGTACAAGATCCTCCTGGCTGTAGCACCAGCTACTACTGCTTGGGTATCAGAGCTCAGGCAGCGCTAGGAGGCAGAAAACCAAGCAGCCGAAATAAACTGTGTGTTTTTGAGAAGCTCTAAGCATGAGATGTGAGCATATAAATGGATTTCAAAGAAGAAAAAGGAAACGGAACTTACTTGGCTGAACTGCGACAAAGCCTCATCCATACTGCGATTATTACCAGACCAAACAACTCGCTAAAAAGCCAAACAAAAAACAGGTCAGAAAACAATACAAGCAGGTATTCATTAAAAAATAAATAAGTAAATACAAGTTTGGCTCCAAACCAGCACTGTTGCTCCTGTGAGAAGTTCAATGTATTTTACTAGGATTGAAACTGTAAAGGTATTTACACAGACCAACTTTGTTTCCCACCACAAGCCTACAAACACACGTGAACCAGCTATACATCTGCAGAAATTCCTGCTTCCACTTTTTGTTCTCTTGTTAAACTATTCCTCAGCACATTTCCCTCCTTAACGCAGAGCAAAGCAGCATCCCAGTATTCCAGAGCATAAACAGCCACAGTGCTTCACCTCAACACTGTGCAAGCACCTACTTGAGGCCACAACTGAACATCCAGGTGAGAAATCCTCCCTCCCTCCCTCATCGCTGGCAGTCAGAGTGCCCAGCAGCCTGTGCTACATAAACAAGTACGTGTTGAAAACACCAATTCCCATTCCTGTAGCTCCAGCAAGAGCACCCAAAGCTGTTTCACTGTGCCAGTGCCCTGCTCTTTGGAAGCCAGAAGTTCCCCCACTAAAATCTCTCTGCCACAACCAGGCAAGCAATCAGGACTGCTCACCCTCCCTCTGTCCAAGAAACCCCTGTCTGGAGCACTATGGTCACTTCTGCTTGGCTTGATTCCTCTGGACCAAGAGAACTCACTGGAGCAGCCCAGCAGATAAAGTTTAGAAGGTGACCACCAGAAGGAGATGGCCTGGAGTGCTGAGTTCACGCAGGGGGGATTTATTCACCACTTACCGTCCTTCTTCCTCATGTAAAATGTTTCCTTGAGCATAAGCAAACAAAGAGCAAGCCAAGGCAATGGTCCCAATGATACATCCGGCAGAATGAAGGTCACAGAGGCTCCTCCAAACACCATTACCTGGGGAAAAAAACAGACTGGCAGCAACTGCAACGTCACATGAAGTAAACTGAGCCACTAAAAGAGATGCCTCCAGCAAACACACACACACCTTAGGCGGGAAGACTGAATTAATACCAGCATCTCTATGACCAGGGAAATCTGTCTAAAAGTGCTGATGAAAATAAACACCAGTGGGCTTGGAGCTTGCTTCCTTGGCAGCAGCACCTCAAAGAGGAGTTTCCTATTCTCTCCTGTAAACACAAGAGGCTCCAGCACTTGACATACATGGGAAAAAAGGAGTGGAGCACAAAGGAGAGTTCTCTTACGCAGGAGGAACAACCTTTCTGGAGCTCCAGCCAGAACCAGATGCTCAGCAGGGCCCAGCTTCCCACCAGCCTCAGGGGCACAGAGCAACCACCACTCTGCAAGGAGCCTCTTCCCTCACTCTCCCTGATAAGTCTCTGCCTGAGGTTTGCCTCTGATGATGAGCATCACTGCTGACACCTCTGCCTGTTTAAATAGAGAACTATAGATGATGTGAAATACCTGGATGGGCCCAAAGATTCCTGTGGTTTTCCATGTCTATTCCCAGACGCTAGTGGGGGGAGATGGGCAAAACCTGGGTGCCTGACCCCTCCAGGCAAGCATTAAAGATGAGCTGCCAAGATTCAAGAGCTCAGCATGACCCAGCATTGTAATTGACTTCCCATTTGGCTGAAGTGAGTGCAGCTCAGCAGAGGCAGAATTTGGGTCTTTGACAGACTAGAATGTCAAAATATCCCCGGTGAATGTACATAAATATACAGTCATACAACAGTTGTGCTATTTTAATTTTTCTTTTCCACAGATCTTGGCACAAAAAAACTACTTGTGAGTTTAACATGCAAATTCTCTTGACCAAATGCCATTATGTTGAAGTTACACCTATTACACAAATCAACCTCCACTGCAGCACTGATAAACCACTGGCAAACAACCCTCATGGGTTTTGGCTTGATGAATGCTTCATATGCTTAATGTAGCCAGAATGCTGAGAGGCTGCAATGGTGTGATCTGTGACAACAGCATACACTTCTGAAGGTTTTCTTTTTCTGGCATACATGTTGTTTATTCAGAGTAAGGATTCCTCCAGAAAAGATCCAGCCACTTCGTGCATATCAAATGTCAGGCTTAAAGTTTATTCTACTGCATGAAGTACAAAAAATTAACAATTTTCCAGAGTCCTGGACCAAATCTGATCTGATTCTCTCAACATGTGATGTGGCATTAGATCATTTAGTGTATGCTCTTGGAAACTCAGCCACAGCGCTGAAGCCTCTAACAGGTCCCATTACTGACCATGCACTTTGCGGGGCAGCTGCAATACTCCATACTGAACAAGACCTTTAGCTCTTTCTGTGCAGAGGTCAACTGCTTTTCTATGAGGTAGGTAAGCAAAACCACAATTTACAACAAGGAAACAACGTGTGTTAATGTGCTCACATCAACACCAGAGCCAGGTGCAAAGGTAAGATCACCCCAGCAGCTGCCCTTTATCCAGAGCTCCTCCACCACTCACCTGCAGCTCATCCAACTGTTGACCAGCTTTTGCAGAAGCAGGTTCCACAGACTTTTGCCCTCAAGACATATTAGGACACCTTTCTTAACTGATCTTAATCTACAGTTCAATAGATAAAATTGGGGTTTGAGCAGAGACTGTTCTACACATTGATACCATACCCGTTACTGAAGGGTTAATGCTGACAAGCAGCGTCAGGGCAGCAGGCACTAAGTAGACAACCTGTTAATGAAATACAAATCTACTCTGTAGCAGAGCTTAGCAAGACACACAGCAGTGCCCATCCACAGCAGCTGCCAGATGTGGGGAACAGCTGCCAGTTTCCCACCCCTGGCATGCCCTGGCACTGCCAGTGCCCATCAGCGCTGCCACCCACTATCCTGGACCATCAGCTGAGTGACAGCCCCTTCTACTCAGCCCCTAGGTTACCAACCAGCCCCTGCACTGCATCTTGATTCCAAGGAAAGCCCCTGTGGGGCTCTCCAGTCCCCAACCCTCCACCTGGGCTCACCCACACAAGGGATGTCCCCAGCACAAGGGACAGCCCCTGCCACCAGCAGCTCCTGTCACACAGCCCCTCTGCACCCAGCTCCAAGCCAGGCACACGGTGCTAGCGCCGCCAGGCTGCTGCTGTGCCCGAGGAAGGGCTGGCAAAGCAGAGGAGGAACTGAAGGGTTTCTCTCTGATTCCCCCTTGAGACCGAGGCAGCCCTGTCAAGCTGACAGGGACAGGGCAAGGGGAATGGCTTTAACTGCCAGAGGGGAGACTGAGATGAGCTCTTGGGCAGAAGCTCTTCCCTG
>JANRGW010049349.1:0-10006 GCA_024733675.1 Psilopsiagon aymara
AGATTGGTCAGGCAGGATTTCCCCTTAGTGATGCCATGCTGGCTGTCAACAACCACCGTGTTGTTCTTCATGTGCCTTAGCATGCCTTCCAGGAGAATCACCACCAAGATTTTGGCAGGCACAGAGGTGAGGCGGACTGGTCTGTAGTTCCCCGGCTCATCTGTTTTCCCCTTCTTGAAAATGAGGGTTATATTTCCCTTTTTGCAGTTGTTGGGAACTTCACCTGACTGCCATGGTTTTTCAAATATGATGGACAGTGGCTTAACAACTCCATTTGCCAGCTCCTTCAGGACCCGCAGATGGATTTCATCAGGTCCCATGGACTTGTGTACGTTCAAGTTCTTAAGATGGTCTTGAACCAGATCCTCTCCTACAGTGGGTCCAAGGTCTTCATTCTCACTGTCCCTTCATCTGCCTTCCAAGACTTGGGTGGTGTGATCAGAGTCTTTGCCAGTGAAGACCGAGGCAAAGAAGTCACTAAGAACCTCAGCCTTCTCCAAATCCAGGGTAGCCAGTTCCTCTGATAGCTTCTGGAGAGGGCCCACGTTGTCCCTAGCCTGTCTTTTAGTTCTTCAGAACAAAAGATAGAAAAGCAGTGGCAGTTAAGATAACTAATCCTCTGTCCTCTACAAGGGAAAATCATGCTCTTTATATATATTAGAGAATTACAGAATCATCAGGGAATCACAAATGGTTTGTGTTGGAAGGAACCTCAAAGGTCATCCAGTTCCAAGTCCCTGCCACTGGTTGGGACGCCTTCCACTAGACTTGGTTGCTCCAAATCCCATCCAACCTGGCCTTGAACACTGCCAGGGAACGAGCAGCCACAGCTTCTCTGGGCAACCTGTGCCAGTGCCTCAGCACCCTCACAGGGAAGAACTTCTGTCGAAGAGCTCATCTCAATCTCCCCTCTGTCAGGTTAAAGCCATTCCCCCTTGTCCTGTCTCTACATTCCTTGTCCAAAGCTCCTCTTCAGGTTTCCTGTAGCCCCTTTAGGCACTGGAAGGTGCTCTAAGGTCTCCTTGGATCCATCACTTCTCCAGGCTGAACAAGCCCAGCTCTCTCAGCCTGTCTGCAGAGCAGAGGTGCTCCAGCCCTCACAGCATCTTCTCTGGACTCATGATCCTCCTCAGGACTCTTATGAGTTTAAAATTCAGATTGCTTGCTGTAATTGAACTATGTTATTCTAAATTGTAAGTAAGGTGTTGACTTGTAGGGTGAATCCAGTTACGATGGTTAATTCATGGTTGGATTGTCTTGAAATCCATCACCTTCTGTTATGTAAATTCCATGGCTGATCAAAGACAGTGGTCAAAACCTGTGTCTGAAGGAAACCCAAACTTTAAGAAATGTCAGTATTAATGATTTCCACCTACGTTTGAATTGTTTTTTATAATAGCAACCTTCTCCTTCAAGTACTGTAACCAAAAGCTCATAGTTGTGCATTTCTGATCATGATTTTTATTTTAGGTTCAGTCCCAGGAATGGGACCAAATGGGAGAAACTCTTAACTTTGATTATCTGCTATAAATCACTTAGATCATCTGCCAGGGAACGTCTCATCAAACGACAGTAAAGACAGAAGTACTGTCTTTGAGGCAAATGGCTTGGTTTAGTGATTTTTAAATTTATTTCTTAGATTACCAATCACTGAATTTGAATCCATCAGTGGTAAGGACATAAATCTTGCAGCATCTAAATCAGTGTTTCTTGTCAGATATCCCTAACCTACATTGACTTGCTTTTCTGCTTAAGGTCCTCCTGTGCAGTAAGCCTGTGCTTTAACCTTCTAGAAAATTCCAACTTGGATAGACCTTGAAAGCATTAGAAGTTAAATTAACAATGCGTGGCATGCTGGCAGTAACAGCTTCTCATTTCCTGTTTTATATGCTGAATTTAATTTTGTTAATGCGTTTCAAACGTGCTGCAAAATGCTTAGGAGGCAGGCAGAGTCAGGAGCAGGATGCTACATGATGTTTGCCCTCCGGTGTCAGTCAGTAGGTCTGTGGCTTCACAGTTGGAGTAAGCTGGTCTAAGTGCATAGGCTACCTGGTGGGCAGGTTCCAGGTGAGATGTTTGTTTTGTGTCTGGTGTGGTGTGAAGAAGCTGAAGAGCAACCTCCCCTAGGTTGGCTTCAGCTGGTCTAGTGCCTTTACCTAGCTCATTGCGTGAGATGCCAAATTGCTGTTTAGAGCACTAAAGAGGGGCTGGGGTCACAGGATTTGTCTTTTCATGACAACATTGCCTTAAACTGCTTGTGAAACCCGAGGATCATCAGGTTTAAAACTCCCTGAGGGCAAGATTATTCCCTCCCCCCCCCCATGTTCTGGGCTGATGATGGCCAGGATCTGCTCATGCCCCTTTGTGCCACCACTGTACCTTGTGTGTGCCTTGATAGTAGTGATACTATTTTTGAGATCACTGTATCTGAAATACGGCACCTGCAGTTACAATTATAGATAAGCTAAGTTTGTATTCAGTTCTTCATCTTAAGGAATTACTAATTGCAATTGCCCAAAAAAACATTTGGTATTAGTGTAGCAATAAAGCATGGGAACATCTAAACCTGACCTTTGTCAGGTCAGCTAAGCCTGGGAAGGAAATATTACCCATGCTCAACAAAGGATGTGTCTGCACCCTTTGCTTCCTCTTGAATGAACTGGTGTTTGAGTGTGTACTCCAAAGAAAGCACGTGCTCAAATGTGAATTCCAAATACATTCCTGAATCACTGCCTAAGGAGGAGGAGAGCGCTCTCTCCTTACCCATCGAGCTTTCTAACCATCACCTAACTCTGCAAAAGCAACACTGGCCTTTCCTGCCTGGCAGATAGGTGCATCTTGGAAGTATTTACTGGAGAAACTGTTTGGAGAACAGTGTGATGGGGCAGAGCCTGTATGTTTGGCCAGACATCCCGATGGACACACTTTTCTGGAGACATGGCTGTGTTGCAAAGCAGTTGCATCATCTGTCCAGCTGCAAGCAAGACCTACTTTTTCATACACTTTTCTTAACATTACATGCTGTTATTGGTCACATATTTAGTCTTTACTGCAAGTAGAATTGCTGGAGGACACTATTAGGAGGTTATGATGCCCTAGGAACAGGTCAACTCACAGTAGATAAATAGGAGGCAGTATTTTTGCATCAAAGACAAGTTATGTAAAAACATGCCAGTGTGGTAAACCAAGTAGCCCAGCTATCTCAGCATCAGTTTTTCTACAGAATTGCTGTTTGAACTTCATAGTACTTTGGAGTAAGCTTTGGAAATTCGGAATCATCTTCAGGTGGATAGGAATAATAGATCATGAGGTTAGAAGGATCAAGTTGAGTCTCTCTGATTGACTATGAAACACAGGAAGTAATTAAATCCTCTATCTGGATTACTGTCCCTTTACCTGAATAATAAAAGTTGCAGTTTGTTTCATGTGAGCAAGTAAAACAAGCAGAAAAGCACAGGGTTTTGCAGAGTGAATGACCGTAGTTGCCACAAAACTAAGGAGATCCTAGGATTTTGAGGAGCAAGAGAGAAACAATTTCTGTTGACTTCATCTGTGTGTGAAGGGCATGGCAAAGAACAAGGATGTACCATGTTCTTAAATATAATTTATCAGCTATAGCTTAGGTAGTTCTCTATAAAAGAGTAAAATATTTTTGATTTTCACGAATTCAGCTCTCAACAGAGTTGTTTTTTTCTAGCTGGCTTCTGTTCCTCTTTAAGAAGATAAAAACCCTAATGCCTAACTGTAAAGTTGCTGCTTGTGATGGGCAAATCAATAGCATCTTATTAGTGTGCTCCAAGGCCTCCCCATTGCCATCCCCACTGCAGTAGCCTTCTTTCGATGAAGAGGTGCTGGGATGTTCCCAACATTCTCTGATGTGTGACTAGGGAGGTCAAAAGGGATACAGCATCTGAATACCCTAAATATCCATTAAAAGCATAGAATCACAGAATGGCTTGGGTTGGAAGGGATCTTTAAAGCTAATCTATTTCCAACAACCCTGCCATGGGCAGGGACACCTTCCTGGTTGCTTGAAGTAGAGCAGTGAAAGTGTGGTTCCCCCTGGATTCATCTCAGACTTTCTGGTGCTGACCAGGACATTGGTTTCATCTTGGCTGGTTTCTAAGCCTCTGTGACTAAACTCTGGTCCCTGGTATTGGTGGTTCCAGCTGCAGCCTTATCCTTGGAGGGAACCTTACTTAAGTCCATGAACCCTGTGGGATCGTGATATGTTAGAGGCTTCACTAATACAGCAGCTAAACCCTTCTGAGGGCATTCAGAGTTGTTAGAGAAGAAACAAATACACAAAGTGAGTGATAAGATTTGCCTTTTTTCTTTTCAATTCAGGCAAAAATTGAAGATCTGATGAAATGCTGTGTATGAAGGAATGTTGGTCCTGGCCAGCAGTGGCTACCAGTGCTCACACAGATGTTTTCCATAGCTACAGCAAGCTTTGTTTGACTTGAAATTGAAAAGTAAAGGTTGAATTTTAGATAGAGATCACTTGGGGTCAGGCTATAATAACAAATAGCAGAGTATGCTGTCACACAGAGATGGATAACAGGAAATAACACGTACTGGAAACACTACAAAAATATGCCTAATAAAACTACAAACCATAATCCTTTCTGATAATCCACGTGATCCAAAAGTTCATCTATTCAAAAGGAAAACAAGTTACCACTTGTAAACAGAGGGAGTCTTAAAATGTCTTTATCAGACATTCACCTTTTAATAAATAGCTTCTAAATAGAGCATTAAGTGGAATGCTTGAGCAGAGCATTTATGTTTCCACAGCAGTGTTGCAAACTTCAATCTCCTGTGCTTTTATTTAACTGGGTCTTTGTGCAAAACATATTACTAAAAGCAATGCTTTTGAGTTATGAAATATTCTTCTAGCTGGTCATTTGGCTGTCAGCGTACTGAATGAAAGTAACCTAGGGGACATGATGTAATGTACTCAGCAGACAAGAGTTTTCAAATAGCAAGGGGAGGATTTTAGCCACAACAAGTGGTTAACCCCAGGAAGTCCTTGCTACATGATGCAGCAGAAATCTCTCCAGGGTTACTGAATAAGTAGCACCTCAGGAGGGTCCATGAGCTATGGATCCTGGTAAACTGGGGAGGTGTGATGGAGTGGTTGTGCTGCTCTTGCAGCCTTTACTGAGCAACTGCTGCTGGCACCACTGGAGGTGGTCCCATAGGAGGTGGGACTCCACTGGCCTGTGGTCTAAGCTGGTATGTCGGCTTTTAAGTGCGTAATCTGAAAATCTTGCTTTATAGAAAGGGAAATAGAGAAATGGAGGGGATGTGTCTTTTTGGTTAATAAGTGTCTGAAGACTAGTTAGGGAATGAACATAGAGCAGAAGATAGAGGTGTGATTGCAGCCTGAACCCCCCCATGTGCTGGGCTGCATTCCTAGCAGCATGAGCAGCAGGTCGAGAGAGGAGATTCTTCCCCTTTGCTGTGCTCTGGGCAGACCCCCCTGCAGTCCTACATCCAGCTCTGGGGCAACAACACAAGAGGGATGTGGAGCTGTTGGAGCGAGTCCAGAGGAGTCAATGGAGATGCTGTGAGGGCTGGAGCACCTCTGCTCTGCAGACAGGCTGAGAGAGCTGGGCTTGTTCAGCCTGGAGAAGTGATGGATCCAAGGAGACCTTAGAGCACCTTCCAGTGCCTAAAGGGACTACAGGAAACCTGAAGAGGAGCTTTGGACAAGGACTGTAGAGACAAGACAAGGGGGAATGGCTTTAACCTGACAGAGGGGAGATTGAGATGAGCTCTTAGGCAGAAGTTCTTCCCTGTGAGGGTGGTGAGGCACTGGCACGGGTTGCCCAGAGAAGCTGTGGCTGCTCGTTCCCTGGCAGTGTTCAAGGCCAGGTTGGATGGGATTTGGAGGAACCAAGTCTAGGGGTAGGTGTCCCTGCCCGTGGCAGGGGGTTGGAACTGAATGAGCTTTGAGGTCTCTTCCTTGATTAATGTGCTTTAGGAAATGGTGCTGGCAATTTAATGGCTCTGAACTTCCTAGCACGTTTAAGAGCCTAAAAGAAATGGAAGGTCTCTGACTATTATGCCAGTTAAGGAATTCACAGAGTTAGGCAGCTAAATAGCTCCAAGGATTTAGACCAAAGCTTGATTTAATCTTTATTTATTTTTGATATCAGTATCATCACTCAGCAGTCAAAGGTTCATTTGTGGTGAATGAATAAGGTAAATGTACCAGTAGTGAGTGCAAATAAATAAATAAACTGCCTCTGTGCTTCAACAATCAGACTTCCAGGCCCTCTCCAGAATGTTGTTAAAAAATAATTACCTAGTCACTCCGAAATTGTTAGAAGATCCACATAACACTAATACAGGCTCATGTATTGCACCAGCCTAATACAGTTTAATCCTGTTTTGTCAATCCCAAACCCTTCATTTTGTTCAAGAAGAGATGTTTAAACATGCCGTATGTTAGAAGTGCATAAGTATCTGTGTAACAGTTTTGCAATGTCTAGTAATTTTGCATGTTTTCATTTCTCGGCATATAATCTAAGATGTTTTAAAAAGTCCTAATTATCTAGAGCTTGCTCTTTGTATTGCCAGGAACTGCATTTTCAGTGTATTTCCAGTTGAAAAATTAGAACGAGAAGCAACCAGACCCCATTAATTATGTTGTTCGTTAAGGTACATGAGATACTCCTGGAATTCAAAATGTTTGCAATGTGAAGCAAAGTAAACCCTGTAAATGCTTTTCTGTTAGGTGGCGGTTGGCCTGGGGAAATTCCTCAAAGGACACTATATGGAGGAGAATTAATGGAACAAAATTGTCCCAATTTTGTTACTGACACTTTCAAAGAATAGAAGCCAAACTGTCTTGGGGAAGCTTTTCATGTTTGCATCTTGTGATGGAGCAGCCTTGCAGTGCCTGAAGAGCCTACAAGAAAGCTGGAAGAGAGGCTTTTGACAAGGACCTGTAGGGACAGGACAAGGGGCAATGGCTTTAACCTGATAGAGGGGAGACTGAGATGAGCTTTTAGGCAGAAGTTCTTCCCTGTGAGGGTGATGAGGCACTGGCACAGGTTGTCCAGAGAAGCTGTGGCTGCCCTATCCCTGGCAGAGTTCAAGGCCAGGTTGTACAGGGCTTGGAGCAGTCTGGTCTAGTGTGAGGTGTCCCTGCCCATGGCAGGGGGCTGGAACTGGATGAGCTTTAAGGTCCCTTCCAACCCACACCAGTCTGTGGTTCTGTGATCTTTATATGTGGCTGGCCCTGGCACGTGTGAGTGATGCAGTGGTATTTAAGGTACTGCCATTTTGAACTGTAAGGCATTACATTTGCCCTGGGTTAGCTGCTGGCGTGGGTGTTGTGTGGTCCCCAGCGTTCTCCATGCTCCCCAGCAATGACAAACTGAAAAAGCCACTCATTATCTTCAGCTCTCTTGTTCCCAGAACCAGGATTTGTAGCCTGGTATTTCTCTAAGATGCTTTTGTTCACGTAAAGGACTTTCATCGTCTGAATATTCATTTATGCATCAAATTGCACATTTCTGTAGAAAGATGAGGACTGAAGCTTTTCAGTGCTGTGGATTGAAATGCAAACATGAATGATGAATCACTTGAAGAATTCCATCTCTAAATTCCCATATTGTGGTGTTGTAAGAGCATGTGTTTAAACATATCATCAGAGTTTTCAAGTGCAGGCAGTGCTTACCACAGTGAAACTGAACACCAATATGAAAGAGATATGCAAGAACAAATGTTTAACATCATTTGAGGTTTCTCTCAAAGTGTTGCCCTTCTACTTTGCTGTTTCCTTTGTGTTTCTATTTGCAGTGGGATTTTCAGGAGTAAGGAGACCACAGGTTCATGCTTGTTATTAGGAACTGTCAATGTGGGCATTGTCTTCAGCGGCTTTGAGGGCTTTGATTATTTATTCCCCACCCCCAGTTGTGTTTTTCAAGACTTTCTGTGTCTTATTAGGCATAGAAATGTATAAATGGATCTTTGCATGCCGCATACTGACTTTATTTGAATGAACAGTTACATTCTCATGTGAACATCTAGCTTTTTACCTCAAGTACTAGTGTGGTGAGTTGACACTGGCTGGACACCAGCTGCCCACCAAAACTGCTCTGTCACTGCCCTTCTGAGCTGGACAGGGGAAAGAAGATGTAACAAAAGGCTTGTGGGTTGAGATAAGGAAAGGGAGAGATCACTCACCATCCTCTGCTTCACCTGTTGCTCCATGGACCTCTGTGAGGCGCAAGGGGACTGCCTGTCTCACCATGGTCCTCACCAAGGGCAGCAGGTGAACATCTGCTGCGGCACCTGGAGCACCTCCTACCTCCTTCTGTGCTGGCCTGGGGGTCTGCCGGGCTGTTCCTCTCACATATCCTCACTCTTCTCTCCAGCTGAAGTTGTGCAGGGCTTTCCCCTTCTTAATGATGTTATCCTAGAGGTGCTACCATGGGCACTGATGGGCTCTTGGCCAGTGCCAGGTCCATCTCAGAGCTGGCTGCCATTGGCTGTAGGGTAAGCTCCTAGCAGCTTCTCACAGAAGGGAAGAGTAAAGATAAAGACAGTGAATGTGTGTTTTCCTCACAAAACATTCAGTACTTGTAACTTCTGCGGTCTTTGAGGTCTACACTCAGGTTTTGGTGGTGTCAGGATTGGTAGCAGAGGTGTGAAGCCCTTTGGGCAAGGTCTTATGGTAGTAGCCAAGAGGCAGTTTGGGAACCTCCCTGTGATGGATGGTGTCATTCTCACTCTGTTTTTCTGCAGTAAACTTTCAGTTTTTCTCATAACAAGCAAAAATATTAGCATCTGCTCCGGATGTCTGGTACTGCAGTTATTGTTTGTGCATGTGTTTCATTTCACTATGCTGTGAACAGTATTTACATGTGCAAGGAAATGATTGTACTGGGCAAATAATTAACTAGAATCTGGAATAAGTGTGTCTGTATATGAAGAATGGGCCATTACTGGAAATACATGTGCTCTGCATGCTGAATACATAGTTTCTTTGAAAGGTATGATGAAGAAGAAGCAGAATTCATACAATCATAGAACCACAGAATAGTTTGGGTTAGAAAGGCCCTTAAGATCATATACATCAACCCCCCAGCCATGGGCAGGGGCGCCTCACACTAGATGAGGTTGCTCCAAGCCCCATCCAACCTGACCTTGAACACTGCTAGGGATGAGGCAGCCACAGCTTCTCTGGGCAACTCTGCTCTTACTTCCTTCCCCTCTAAGTGCCAGAAATGCATCTTGCTTACACTAAAATACTGATATGAGTTTTGATAAATCAATTTCATGCATGCAGAGTACTGTTTAGAAGACTTTGATTAATGTATGGAAATGAATGCACTTCAGTATAGGCATGCTTTGGAAAATAATGACTGGAAACAGGTGCAGAAGTACTCAACTTGCACAGTAACTTGGTGAAGGTCAGAAACATCTCAATGAACCAAGGGTCACTTAAATGGAGCTTTAAACCAAATAATTTCATTCTGATGGAAAATACTTGCAAGACAGTTAATTTCAGGTGATAGTTTGAGTCACTGGAAAAGTGAGTGTGCTTGGTAGATACTTTGTTGGCATCTTCTCTGGTAGGCACAGCAGACAACAGAGCTGAGGTAGTTTTGGCTCAAGTCTGTGAGGTTCCAAGTTATCCATGGTTACAGAAGGAGGTGTTTTGCAGGAAATCAATAATATGCGTTCCTACAAAGGACATACAATTTAAAAATGGAGAAGTCTCCACAGGCCTTGCCCAGGAGCCGCAGCTCAGCGGACGCGAGGAGCTGACTCACAGGGGGGGGCGCCGGGAGGAGCGGCACCAGCCATGACCGGGTAAAAACTGCCCCAGGGAGAGCGGCGAACAGGGCGGGCTCGAGGCAGTTCGCGGGCAGGCGAGCGGGATGGTGAGCACTCACCGTATGACCAGAGCCCGGTCTGGGAGCTCTGCTGTCTGCCCCGGCGGTGGTCAGTGCAGGCACCCAGACAGAGCCATGAGAGGGGAGGA
>JANRGW010049352.1:0-14598 GCA_024733675.1 Psilopsiagon aymara
GGAAGTTGTGAATGCTCCATCACTGGCAGTGTTTAAGGCCAGGTTGGACATAGCCTTGGGTGATATGGTTTAGTGTGTGGTGTTCCTGCCCATAGCAGGGAGGATGGAACTAGATGATCTTAAGGTCCTTTCCAACCCAAACTCTTCTATGATTCCATGATTTTCCATTGAGCTAGTTTTCTCCTAGGTGCTACTGTGGCAGAAATTCTGCATAAAAGTAATTCCAAAAAATAAAGCTAACTGAAAAAAACAAAAACAAGCAAACAAACCTTCTACAAAGATGAAGAGTGGAACAGGAAACATTTAAGATTTGAATCTCTGAAAGATTTCCTATTGTATTTGAATGGGAAATAAAATTTAAAGTGGTGGGATAAAATGGTGCTAATTCATGAAAAACTTGAACTCACTCCCAGAAAACTGCGCCAAATAAATTGCCTGATTTCTTTTGAAAAGCAAAAGCAACTATGTGCAGGCAATTAATTGAATGGTTTAAAGATATAGGGAACTGTATGGCAGTAGAAAAAACAGAATAAATTTGTGAAAACTGGCAATCTTTGAAACAAAAACGTTTATTAAGAAAGGCTCCTCACTGGGTTAAACTTTCTTAGCAGCAATTTTAGCCTAATACCCCATAAAGACATGGTTTGCTAATGAAGTAATGCAGGCTAGGATTAATTCTCTCCTTTTTCAGGTCTTTTCCTGCAATGTTCTCCACTTGTGTTCATTGCTGCAACATCTAAGCGAGTGCCACTCTGCCATTGACACCTTATTGCCTGCATCGGTGTTGTGGGGTGATGTATGTACTGAACTGACAGATGCAAGGCTGGGATGGCCTAAACTATTGCAGGTCTTCTAACAGATTTACAACTCTTTTAGCTTGCTTGGAGTGGGTGCCAGTGGATCTTCTTTTCTGGCATTTCAAGGTTCTTGTAGATTACTTGCCTCCTTTCTCAAACCAATTTTGACAGTAGATCTATTCTCAAAGTGTTTATAGAACTGTGAGATCTCCAGCAGTATTTTAAAACTAAAGAACCATACTGTGCTCGTAATAGGGGTTTAACTTTGGTCATGCTAGATGTTTTAGTATTAAGTAGTATATATGGTCTACAGGAAGAAAGCACACTATCTGGTGAGCTGTCAGTAGTTTGCAACACACCTTGAGTAACCCTCATTAAAATGGCATTACATATCCTCTGCTATACATGAAAATATATGGAGTATTTCTTCGAAATATCAAACCCTTCATGTATTTCCAAGCATTTCAGCTACAAAACATGTTAAAGGAATTTTAAGATCTTGATTTCAACAGGCATGTAAATTCTGACCTGGCTTTGTGAAAATAATTCGAGTTTAATGTACTGTACAAATCAGCAAAATGAAACATAAGAAAAATATCTGCTTCATTAATATTGCCTAAGTTTGCATGAAAAAAAATGAAATATAATAAAAATCAAATGTTTCTTAACATATCTGAAAGGTGGAAGCTCTTTGGGAAAGACAGAATAAGGGAAAAATTAAGACACACAATGGCTGAAAAATCAAGCGTTTCATACGTGTATATCTGTCCTGGGTTCAGTAGTAGCAGTTGTTTTTCTCCTTCTCAATAGCTGTTGCAGTCCTATGTTTTTGACTTTCAGCTGGGAACAGTGCTGATAGCACCAATGTTCTGAGTTACTGCTTAGAACGTTTTGGTCTAGCCAAGCACTTTCTGAGTCTTACTCTCTGCCAGCGAGGAGGGAAAGCAGGGATGAAGCAGAGACAGGACACCTGGCCCAAGCTGACCAAAGAGGTATTCCATACCACAGCACGTCATGTCCAGAATGTAAAAACGGAGGGCAGAGACCCAGAAAGGGGGGTGTGCACTGCTTGGTCGGGCTGCGTATATGTGGTGAGCTGTTGTATTCTCTTCCCTTCTATTTCTCTCGTCTTTATTATTATTGGTGGTAACACCAGTGGTTTGTGTTATACCTTAGTTACTTAACTGTTCCTGTCTCAACCTGTGGGAGTTGCATTCTTTTGATTCTCCTTCCCATCCCTCTGGGAGCAGAGGGAAAGAAAAAGGTTGGGGAGTAAGTGAGCAAACTGCGTGGCTGGGGGGCTTAATCATTGACAATATCAATACTGTGCTAGTTGTCAGTAGGATTTTCTGTTGGTATGCCACACCACGTATGCTGAAACTTTTCAATTTTATAGAATGTTCAGTGATGAGATGCAATAATATCATGATAGTTTATTTCTATTTGCATTGCCTGCATGGTGAGCTGAGAGGACATGAACAAGACAGTCACCTGAAGATTAATAAAACCAAAATAAACTCTAAACAATCTGACAAAAAAACCCATGGTACACTAATTTTTGAAATGTAAAGACCTTGAGCAGATAGATAAATCTTTTATTAAGAATATATGTTATTGTAGTTTACATATATTTGAAATATTGTTACTTGTTCTAGCAAACACTTTAAAACTCCTAGAATTCAGTTAAAAAAACCCACAAGTGCAACAATATAGCTAAGATTATAAATTACTCTAGCTTCAAGAGGCTTTCTCATCCCTTTAAAATTAGCTTGAAAGCTTATTTGCCTTGCTGTGGTATCCCATGCAATAAAAAATGAGTGTCAATATTGCGCCAAAGCAGATTCACTTTTTCTATAATGGCAAAAAGGAAAATCATCCAGAGTATAAGAACTGTTTTGAACAGTATATCTTTCTGATTGGTTGAATTGTAGGGCTCCTGGTAACAGTGAAGGAGAGCATATAAAGATAAAAAAATGAAAGATGAAGAAAATTAAATGACTAATTAATGAAAGGAAATTCCAATGTTAATTATTTTTCACTGCTCCCATGTAGTCTTGCTGAACTTCTCCCGCTCTGCTACTTTGCAGAACTCCTACTGGTCTGCTTTGAGAGACATCACTGTGAGAGTTTGCACACTGCTATTTAGAGTAGCAGGCAAGTGTATTAAATAATTATTTGGTATTATACTCTTAATTGGAGCCAAGCTTTACTTACATTAGAAGAATATTAGGAGTTGTCTCTAGCTCTGTCTGTGTTATTCAAGTCATCACAAAACAAACCTCAGCTTTAGCCCCTTGAAGGAAAACTAGACTAGATGTTGACTTACACACTTTTCTTAAGACAAAACAAGTCATGTGATGGAAGTATGTTCACTGATGAAAGAGGGAATATAGATGATTTCAATAGGAAAACAATGAATGGTGATATAAGCCTTGTCCAAAGGCACTGTTTTGAACATAACAAAGGGACTACTAGCACAGGGTGAACTCTTAGACAGTCTTCTGGGGACTACAGAGGGTGAACATTAAGCAGCATGGGATTTTATGACTTACAGTGTGACTGGAGGCTTGGTTCTTGTACAGTAGAAATAGCAATTGTAAGAGATTGTGAAAGAGAAATTAATTTGTATTTCATTGTTTCAGAACAGAGAAAAGGAGATAAACAGAAATACTAGTGTAAGATATTGCAAGCTTGTAAAGTCCCAAGGGTCAGACTTTATGCAAATTCAGGTGTTTCACTGTTCACTGTGCTGTTTCAGTCTCCAGCAGTTAACAAGATTTGTGTCTATGAGCTGAAATCAGATTATGGTTTCTGTATATTTCTGTAAATACTGTTCAACATAATATCACCCAGGTTTGCTGATAGTAAATAAAGAAGCCAATATATATCTTTTATTTACTGAGATGTCAACTCACAAAACTTTGTGTAAATGGTCAGGCTGGTAAGACCTTTTCTCTTAAAAGACAGATTGCTCTCTTTTAGGGAACACTTCAAGGATTTTCACTCCTGCAATCAATATTATTCTATATTTGTACACCTAATCAGATCACATCTGCTTTTCAGTTGAACTACATTTCAATAAAAGACCCATAGAATCAAAATTATAAACTTTATTGCATTGATTTCTTTTGTTCTGCATGTTATTCAAATTCAGAATCAAATATTTTCATTTTAATAACTAAAATCTGACACATAATCGTTCCTTTGCAAAACATCATCCTCTGTCAAGTCTAACAGCATCTTAAGCTGCAGCCACTACCATTCATCATTTTAGCTATGAGGATTCAACAATTCTGTAGACCATTTTTCTAAACATTTTCCTCACCAAGCCTGACATCTGTTACCCAGAATCTTAGAAATGTTTACTGGACCTCTGCAGGTCACCTATTTCAACCTCTGACTTGAAGCAGGATGTTATCCAAAATTAGATCAGATCAGCTTAGCTTGATGTCAGTGTTTGTGGAAAACTTTTAGTGATGATGAGTCCACAGTCACTCTGTATAAATTGTTCCGGTGATGGAGGTTCTGCCATGAAGCATCTTTCTGCCTGAGCTTATGGGAATGTGGTCCGTAGGCACCTGCAGGTTTGGAAGGTAAAAGAGATACCAGTGAAGAGCAGGACAAGGCAAGGTAACATACTTTCTGAGAGGGAAACATGTAGAAATTTCCCAAGGACTGATATCTCTGGAAGCTGCAAGTCTGGATGAAACTGAAAGAACTGCTAAACTTGGATACCAAGAGCCAGCTAAACTTGCTGAAGGTCATCCGTGTGCACTGGCTTGAGTGGTAAGTGTGTTATTTGGAGACATGGGGTCAGTGACTGCTCGGCACAGGTGATAACTGCAGGGCTCCATACACATCTGATGAAACAAGGGGACCCTGGGGAGCTTTCCAAAAAGCTAAGCAGAAGTCAACACAACCCTCAGCTTGTTAGTCTGCAGCTGGGGCTGGATTTCACTCTGCTGCTTCAGTGGGGCAACTGTGAGTGAATGTGTGAATCAGTGGCATGAGGGAATAACTGAATGTGGTGACTGAATAGTTATCTGCTATTAATAACAACAGGCTAATGAATAAAAGGCATTTCCAAAAGTCTGTATGTGCCCCAGACTCATTCTCCTACTAGGGGAAAATGATTTTACAACTGCTGTTTGTTTTCCCAACAGCCTTTTGAACTGTGGACTCAAAAATGGACGCAGTATTCCAGGTGTAGCACAACATTTCCCTTTGAACTGTCATTTTCTCCCAATTACAAGTCTTTTATTTTATTTTTTTTTTTTTGTCTAGCTACTGGTTTTAAAGAATAGTTCCTTTGCTTGAATTAGAAACTCTGAAGTTGAATACTTTTCTCCTGTTATTTAAAAACCCAGTAGTGTATCACCTTGCAGAATACTGTGTGAAAACACACATTCTTGCTTAGAGAAAGTGAAATTCAGAACTAAAGCATTCCCTAGCAAAATTGCTTAGGCCCTTGCCACAAGTCCTTGAGTTGCCTTAAGAATATAAAGCACTTTCTAATTCTCCCTTATGTGTCACTCACTCTTTCCTAGATAACTTTTTTTTGCCTTACTGATGGCTACCATACAGGAGGGGCTGGGAATGTTTTATGTAGTCACATCATCTGGTGCTACAAGTATGGGGTACAGATTTAGCGAAGGATGAAGGAATGAAACTAGGATCAGAAAGATTAAATTCCAGGTCTTTTCCTGCTCCATAGTGGCACCAGGGTGGAATATGGCAAGGACTAAGGAAAACTGGAGGTGATCTAGACTCCCCAGTTTCTCTGCTACTGTGTGCATTGTTCCTTCTGTAAAATCTTCTCTGAGTATTCCTGTTCCTAAAGTTAAATTATTTTATTCTTCAGTTAGACATTTCACCAGCCTTTCATTTCCCTCCTTTTTACCCCCTTGCAAGCATGGATTTTTGGTTCAAAATTATGCTATTTTAATATTTCAACCAGTTTTTGAAATGCCATTGAGAGTGCAGAGAAGAGAAGAAAAGCTTAAGAAATCAAAACATTTTTTTCCTATTTCCTTCTTTACCTCTGAAAATTAAAAATGAAAGATTTTCTGAAATCTTAGGTCTTAAAAATGTTCTTACTTAAAAGTACAATAAGATCTATAAAAGGTTTAAGTCCTAGTTGACAGTCTGCTGTCCTAAACCACCCCTAAAATGTGCCTGATAGTTATGCTTCTGCTAACAGGAATCTGTGTTGATTTCAAACTTCAGTTTTTTACAGTCCTGTGAATGGCTACTGAAATTTTCACTATGTAAAGACTGAAGCTTAATTTCTTTGGACAGTTATATGTATTCCTTTCTCCAAAGAAGCTGCAAGAGGTATCAATAAAAGTTTATGGCCTGAATAAGTCTTTGAATTTCCTGCACCCAGCATTTGGAAGATGGATTTGATGAGTACCTGTAGGAGGAGGAGACTTCTCAGAGGAAGTCATTGCTCTTTTTAAAGCCTGAGTTGTTTGTAGGAGGTAGTGGGTGAAGGAAGGGAGTAGTACTTCCTGCTTTAGAAGTGGAATATACAGTATATATAAATTTTCTTCAAGCAGTTTTGCTTTCATCAACAGAAATACTAACTACTTCTGGCTACCTTATCCTCCGCTTCTATGTGTTTGGGAATATTGTTACCACATGATTCCTCTAAAAAGCTCACAGTAATAGTGCAGCCCCTCCAGAATATTCTTAAACTGAGCAAAAGTGTTTCATTAAAACCTTGTGTGCCTGATTTGCACAGCTGTTATAATCTCTCATCGTTATATCTCTGTGGCTTTGCTCTGGGAAAGCTGTGCAGAATTGTTCTGGTGGGAGTGAATGGTTATGCTATGCTGCTGAGGTTTTTCTCTTTTCTCACTTCTCTCATTTTATCCCTTCTTATGTTTCCCTCTCTTGGCATGCATGTGTGCTTCTATGCAGGCCTGCAAGCAGAGCTATGGCAGTCATGTTGATGAATGCTAAATAGGCAAAAGCTGGTGTAGCTCCAAGTAATCATTTTACAAGTAATTCATTTAGATACTGAATACTCAGCCTGCAGTTTTTATGTGTCCACCAAAGGGATAGCTCTTTGCATTAATTAAATGCTCCTTCCAGCAGGACATTAGCATCCCTTTCTCCCAGTTCTTTTTCTTGATTTCTTTAAAATTTGTAGAAGTGCAGTGTTGTTGGAACTGTACCTAAAAGCAGCCTCTAACCTAATTCCTTCTAGCCACACAAGTCTGCAGGCTCACATGCCACATCAGGCAGATTGTAGTTCAGCGAGGGAAGCCCCACGATCAGCACATACCCTTGCCCTCACACATGCTTCTAGCAAGTTTTAGAGGTTTCTAGCTCAGGAAGCAGGAAATGCATGCAGGAAGTAGTTTCTTACGAGGAAGAGGTATCTCTCTTAAGAAGGATAGAAGTGTTGCTCCCGAGTTTGAAAGAGTTTTCTCCTGCTATTATGAATTAAAGCATGATGTTACTCTCTTCTCTCAATAGAAAACTAAAATATACACAGAAGTCTTATATCTGGATTGTTGTGGCAATTGACCTGGCTGTCAGGAGGCTAAGCCACCTGATGGAGACAATGACATGGAGCATTTCAGGAGCCAAGGAGAGGACAAAAGGCAGTATGGTCCAGCTCTGGCTGTTAGTAAGATGAGACAAACCTACAATGTTTCTGAAATAAACTAATGTTACTGAAACCATTTTTTAAATAGGACACTTACGACCCTGTAAGGTAGCTCTATTATCTGGAAACTCTCATTTTGGTTTGCATCTTCGGTTGCTTCTTAACTTGAAGACAGCAGTTGGCAGGTATCAGTTTCCCAGGAGACTTAGCAGATCAGGTATGCCTCTTGGCAGCCAGTGGAAATAGATGGGTCTCAAATCATGACATTTCAGCGCAGGACCCTAAAATAGATGACAGAAGCTGCTGTGTCCAGAAAGTTGTTCTTACTTAGTCGAAGGTAGCCTAATCTCCTCATTTAAGTGCATAAACTGTATCCTTGAGTTTAAAACCTTGTCAGTGACACTTGCCACTGGCAAATCACTTCTCAGTTGTACCTGTTGTGAGGACAAAGCCAGTAAAGTTCGGGAAGACAGTAATACTATTAAATATTCCACTGAAAAAGATCATAGGGTCATGGGATCCATGCTTCTTATAAATACCATGGCTGTCATTCACTTATATGACCATTACTATTTCTGTCCTTTTACAGATGGGCATTAATGATCTCTGAAGTTATTCTTCAAAGTGTATATTCAATAGATTGTTTCAGGAGTTAAAATAAGGCCATAAACTAGGTTGCTTGTATAACATATTGACTCTTTATGTAATTTCATTCAACCACTGATATGCTTTTAAATATTTGTTAGTTTTCTAACACTTCTATGAATATAACTATCAAACATACCTACACCATTGTCTAATATAAGCAAATTAAAATTTATTTTAGCATTTGAAGGTTAAAATTAGTTTCTGTAAGGACATATTTTTCCTGCACATTTAAAATGCCAAATTCGTATGTCAAATATTTTGCAGCTGCATATGTATTTGTAGAGGCTCCTGTATTTTACCTAATTTAGCTTCAAGCCCCCTGACAGTTGTGATATTTCTTTCAAATGTTTGTCTTATAAAAACATCCTAATCATCTTCCATAATGTTTTACATACAAGCATCACATTTTGTTTGAGACTACACATCAAATGATGAAGCAAAGCTTAGAAGAGCTCTTTGCCAAGCCTTCCATACACTAGAAAAAGGAAATGTAAATAGAACAGGATGAGAAGATTTGGATCATCTCCGTCTCTTGGATCACTAGAACATGACACTGAAAGTTAGAGACAATTTATATTGGTCTTGGCTATGCAACTAAAATTGCATATTATCTTCTTTTCTATTTCCAGTTGCAAGTAAGTTTGAAGAGCAAAAATCTAGTTTCTTGGATCCAGTGGTTTTGTCTAACCCTGGAATTGTAGCAACAGGAAGCAGAATAAGAAAACCAAATTACAGACTGCAATACTACAAATTTAACATCTTAGTGAAAATCACTTCAACAGTGAACAGAATTTTACCACTGATTCAGCGGTTGATGAGGACCTTACCTTATTTTTATGAGGTCCACAATATAAAGATATCTTTTATGTTTATAACTGCTATAAATTTGTTCACTTTACTGCCACTTCTGCTGTATTTCTATTTGTTATTTCATAGGTTTGTAGTCAGCAAAGAGACCTGAGCTGCCACCTGTGTCAGTGAAGCCATGACCCATGGTGCACTACCCAGCCTGATGCCCCAGGTAGTGCCCAGGTTATTGACGCATGAAGCATCATGAGATCCACTACAACTCATCCCTATCAAGCTCCCTCCAAAGGGCAATGTGATATCAATTCCCTGGGAAGTAGTCTTACTAAAACTGAAGAAAGGAGAGAAAACTCAGAGAGTAAACTCATAAAACACAAAAGAAAGTTAATTTTTAATTTTTTTTTTTTTGTATTTGAATCAGTTTCATAAGGATTCCTTCATAAGCAGAAGAAAATATAAAGAATTGCAGGTGCTTCTTTCCAGAGACAGACTGTGATAATCATCTTTCTGTCCATCCATCCATCCGTCCATTTATCCACCCGCTCACCATTTCATTCCCCGGTCTTCACTCATGGGCTTCATAAAACACTTTATTCCTCTAGTGCCTCTCTTCTTGCTCCTTACCTACCCCAGAAATCTCAGATGTTCTTGCTTTCCTATTGTTTGTTGCAGTCTTGGCTTTCGAATTGTAATCTTCACATTTTAAGATCTCATTCACATTTTGTATCTAGCAAGAATACCTGAACATTGTAGAAAAGCAAGATGGGACAAAGAAAAAAGCCAGAGAAAATACAATATTTTCTTTAGAGATATGTGAAAATATTGATGAGTGTGAAAAATGCTTTCCATCCAAACAAGTAAACTGCGGAGGAATATCCCAGATAATACCCCTGCTCCATTTCTCACCTTACCTTCCTCTTTCTGAGTAATTTCTTTTCTTCAGCACACTTTAAACATCCTGGTCACCTCCTCTTTCTCTGAAGCAAACAGATCCTGGCTTATATAAGCCTCAGGACTCTTCTATTCTTGAGAGCCTTTTTTATACTTGTAGTATTGCAGTTTATAAAGAAGTTGTCTTAGGAAAGTTCTCTTAGGCTTAAAATAGATTATCTGATATTCTACTGACAAAGAATATCTTTCTTCCTCTCCGTCAGAGATACTGAAAACAAACTAAAAGCTGAAAGAAATAAAATAGCTGGTTGATTGTTAGAAAAAGACTGTCGTCTATAAGGTGGAGAGCAGGGGGCACATGATAAAGTCAAAATAGCCCAAATACTCAAACTACTTTCAGTCTTACTAAAAGAAAATAAAAAACATACATGCACAAACTTCTCAGTCAATAACTGAGTAGGAGATTTTCTTGTTGCAGAAATACAAAAAGGGCAGACAGGGAAAACATTTAGGGAGCAGCATGCAGTGTGGAAGGGATTAAAATGTGGGACAAACCTGATGTGTCCTTTCCTTCATTTTAAAGTAAGGAGGATGATGTTAGACTGCCATCAGAATTATATTTAGAATGAAAAAATTGCCATGTCTACATGTAGAAAGCAAATATGCGCAGATTCAGGTGGCAGATGCAGACCTGTGAGTATATGTGTCCTGATCTGTAATGTTAGGTCCAGCAGAAAGATTTTATAATTGACCTTCCAGCTTGAAGTAATACTGTCTCACTGCAGACCAGTAGAGAAACCCATGACAAAGAGAGGTATTCAAAATAAACATGATAAAATCTGACCATCATCAGCCTTTTACTGGCATTTGAGCAAACTTTAAAAGAAAGAGACATAGGTATAGGTAAATACATGTTGAAGCAAATAAATTGCAAAAATAATAAAAAAGCATTGTCAATAATAGTTTTAGTCATGCTAAAGATCCCCTCTGCTAACATGTATTTTTTTTAACAAGTGGAGAGTGATGGATTTCTCTCACCTGTTTCCAATGAAATGGTATCTTATAAGAGATAGCTATGTTAAGATAATGGAATTGGTCTTCACTATAGGAGTCATTAGAAAAGAAGACAAAAGAGAAATTATAACAGACTTTACTGATTGGACTGGGCAGAAGCTACTGGTAGAGTCCTCTGAGAATTGCACAGGCTGATATTAGGCAATAATGACTCGGAAACAAGAAATAGGAATGTAATAATTAAATTTACTGACAGTAAAAATTTGAAAGGCATCATCAATACACAGGAGAATCAGAATATAGTACAGAAAGAACTGAATGACCTGGTCAGCAGAGGTAACTGAGAAGGGATGAAATTTAATCATACAAAGTGCTGTCTTATTCATTGAAAGACCAACAGCAAGATCCACTAGTACAAACAGGGAACTCATCTACTGAAAGTGACAAAGAAAGATTTAGTGGTTTAATCAATCACAGCATGTCTATGAGCCTCAAATGCTGCTGCGGTCATGAAAAAAGCTAATACATCAGGTGAGGCATTCCCACTGAAGACAGGCAACCTATAAATACCCCTGCATAAAGCATCAGCAAGAGCTCATCAGGAATGCTGTGCACACTTTGGTCACCCACATGTAAGAAAGATTAACTCAAGCTGCAGAAAGTGCCATGCACTGGTACTAAAATGATCAGGGGAATGATGAGCCTGTCTTACATGAGGAGAGTAAAGGCACTTGGCTTGTTCAGCCTAGCAACACAAGGGGAGAAAAGAGGTTATAATTGTCCTCTCTGGATGATACCAAGGAAGAGAAGAGCTATTTAAACCAAATGATGCTGCTGGCGCAAGAACAAATGAATGTAAGCAGTCATGAATAAATATAGATGGAAATTGGACAGAGGTTTTCACGAGAGAGCTGAGGTTCTGGGGCAGCAGCTTGAGGTTCTGGGAGAGTAGTTATTGGATTGAATCAGAGAGGCAATATCTAATTACTTTTAAACTGGAGCTTCACGCATTTCTGAATGAGATTATGTGGTGTGTTTTCTGGCATGAAAAATGAACCAGATTCAGAAGCTCTCTTCTACTACTGTGTTTTTTGTTGCTATTTTAGACAATAAGCACATATGGTCGATTTTATAGTCATGCAAGTTTTTAAGGGTCCCTCTATGTGTGACAGGGGTACACAGAAGATTTTTATGTAATGTAGATTTCTTGAATGTGTTCACAAAGCCACAGAAAAAGATTATGCAGGATATTAAAATATAGATTGCCTGTGCAGCCCATCGCATCATCAATGTCATATTCTTAGATGTTCCGCACAGTTAAAACCTCACCTTTAAGGCTTCTGTCACTTTTCCTGAGAGGCTATTTCAGTGTCCAGTTGACCCTTCTCAATAGCACTTAACAATTCCAGACTTATACTTTCCTGAGATCCATTTGCAATCATTACCCTATTCGTAACTTTTTCTGGAGGTGTAAAACATTTCCTCTGCTTCTCAACATTTAATCAGTTTTTAGTCATTTACATTTCCCTCATAACTTATCTTGCCATCCATCATTACTACAGCTCTTGCTGCAGTTTTTGTAATTCTGTTGTCAAAGAAATCAATGCTTTCTGGCTAATAGCACTCTGAGGGTAGAAGAATTCATTTATGTATTTCACTCTGAAAACTTTATACTTTTTTAAACTTAATTCTGCAACTTTTTTTTTTTTTTTTTTTTTTTTTTTTTCTTCAAGTTCAGGTAAATTCTGGTGAATTCTGAGACCAACAGCTGACCCATTAATGAGCACTTTCCTCCACAGTAATCCCTGTGACTTCACTGATGGAAGTCCTGATCCTGCCAGCATCTTTTCCTGAAATAGTTGGATTTGACCTGAAAACACCTCTTCCCTGCAGAAACTGTGCTGGAACAAGTTAAAAACCAGTCTCTGTTTCTGATACACCTCTGAAGAAAAAAAAAGAAAATAAAAAAATTAAGAGAGAATATTTTCTATCTTTTCAGTTCCTTTTTTTTTTATTCGTTCTTTAAAAATATACCTGGACAGTTCTATATCACAAACATAGCTACATAAGAGTCTTAGGGGAGGAGATGGGGAGCAGCTTATTCTCCTTTTACATGAGTCATCGCATAAGCCAGGGCAGAGCTCACCTTGTGCTTTAAGGGGTGGAAGTAGACACAGCAGGGACACTCAAAACACAGACACACTCAAAAGGAAGTGTCTCAGGTGTGTCTGCTAACTTACCCCCTGAAAATATATTCAGATGCTTATGGAGGTGCAGTAGATGCCATTGCATAAGCACACTGGCATATTTCTCCACATTATCCTCTGAGTCTTAAAAAGCACAGTACCCAGTGCCTCTTCTTTTACTTCTCTATTTTTGGAACAATTTAGAAAAGCTACAAACAACTAAGCTCTGAGTGTACCTAGGAACAGTACCTGGGAACACGAGATAAGCTTAGCTTACATGAGAAAAATGATGTGCTGCAACTTCTGCATTTGCTACAAATTATATAGACTTCTATATTTATGTTGCTAGAGCCTATGTACATAATTACTGCAAGGAGATGCATACCAGATCCAACAGAGGACACTTTTTCAGAAAAAATTGTTGCAATTCAGACACATGTCAAGGAACAATTGTTCCACCTATAAGAAAATAAATTTCTGGAAGATTTGTTCACATTTTCTAGCCCCAAAAGAAAAAGCTCTAACATTCTTCAAACTTCCTATGCAATTACTTTACGAATTCCCTTTACTTTGCGTCTTGCACTGAATGCCAGTTTAACTGGTTCTCACCAACAGAGAAGCAAAGCACAATTACTGAGAGAGAATAAGCAAATTTTATTTTTTTTTTTTCTGGGTAATAACTTGCATTTTTTGATGACTGGGTTGCAAAATGTTAAATACAGTTCTTTTAATTTATATTACCAATGAAAGTAGATCCTGCTATCCTTGTTAGAAGTGATTAAATCCATACTCCCCACGGATTCTTATTCAGCTCTATATGACTACTCCTGGATTAAAATATTTAATTTCCTGCAGAAAGCTAGTAAAATCTGGAGCAAATCAATTAGTTGCAAAATTTAAGGGAAACAGAGAATTATGTCTGTTGTTTCCTTTAGACAACAGTTGATTTCTAGGAATTAAAGAGGCTGAATTCTGTTTCCTCTTTAAGTGATTAGCACTGCTTAAACTTTATGCTAAATTTGTTGCTCTTCTGTTTATTGACAGTGCAAGAGGTGTCTTTGACAACCTGTGAGTTTTAAGTTTTACATAATAAGCATATAAATACGACTGCATGGTTTATTTTTCTGGGAAAAAAAAAAAATAGATGGGGAATGAATCAAACTAGAAATGATGTGACCTAATTGTGTCAAAGGAACTGCGTTAGACCCAGATTTTCAATTAATGGAATATTTGAGAATAAGCATGTTTATAACAATCCATCTTGATTGTTCTGGTAAAGAAATAAATAATATCAGTTGGTTTATGGGTATGTAGATCAGAAAATGCTAACCTACTGGTTACAACTTTTGCAATGTTGGTTCACATCCAGCTTACCATCCTGAAGATTTAAATATCATTTATTTTTACTCAGATTTGTGTTACTGTGCTGGATTATTCTGACACTAAAAACTTAAAGTTAGTAATTTCTCTGTTGTACACTAAGCAAAAGGTAGTGTGCAGGAGGGAGGCGCCGGCAAGAACGACTCGATACGAGTTATCAAGCAACGCCCAAATTTATTCTCCAAGCGCTCGGTTTATATACAGAATTATTGCCAAGTTGGCAGTTTTTAATTGGCTACCCGGTTATCACGCATTTACT